>CAKNYM010021077.1:0-15812 GCA_932195095.1 Andricus curvator | reverse complement strand
ATTTTCTGATAGTTCTGGGTATAAGATAATGATCTTTAAGATTTTTTAAATCTTTTGAGTTAAAAATAATTTGCGAAAATCGTAAAATTCACTGATTTTAGAAGTAAATCACAATGCATTCCTACTAACTACAACAAATTATTATTCATGCGCAATCAAATCAGACATATAATTATTTGTGTAATTTTTGAATATCCGAAAAGAAAATAGTCTAAACTTTATAATATTTTTTATTATATTATATATATAATATAATATTTACTTTATTTATTTATTAATTTAAATTCATTTCGGATTTTCAAATATTTTAATAAACAAATTATGTGTGTTAATGAACTTCTTTGAGAGGGTGGGGGGTAGGTAAAATTAATAAAATAATACCTACAAGTTGTAGAATGAAACATTTTTTTATACATATATAAGTTTTTAATGAAAGTTAAGTATTAGACATAGATATGCTCTCAACGCAACAACAAATTAATAACAATTTTTTAATCGAAAATAATCAATTTTACATATAACTATGCATAAATTTCTAATGCCTCTTATATTAAATATTTTAACAGATTTTATTAAATATCTGAAATAAGTCTTTTTCCTCCGTATAAACTAAGAATCTTACAAAATTATGGCTTATTTTCTTCCTTAAAAGATTCTCTGCGAATCTCATTGGTAGGTTTTTATTTAAAAAATTTTATTGAAGAAAACCTATTCTTCTAAGGAATAAAATAAGCCCTACAGCATCAGGATTAAATAATAGTTGCAACTTTATCTGAAATGAGAGAGAAAAACATTAAACCCTAAAAACTATTGTTAAATGAACAATGAAAATTGCGAAATATTTATTTCAAGAGTTCAGCTGGAGTTCTTTTCCAAAACTAGTTATAATTAACAATAAAATATTTTCCTCGATTTTATAAATCATTTTTAACAACGTTTATTTTTTAGCTTGGAATAAATTTAGTTAATGTTTAATTTAAAAACAAGTATAATGAAAATTCTCTTCTCGTCTTAAATCTTAAGCTAAATTTCATGAAAATAGTTATGTAGAAAAAGCGAATTTTAGAATGAATTTATCAAAATTATTTAAATTTGTTCACAATGTATATTTTGGGTTCATTTTTTTAAATTTGAAAATCAGGGTGGCCGTTTTAATCACAGAAAAAAATTCCCGGTCATTTCTCGGTTTTTTCCCGGTTCACTAACATTTTTCACGGTCAAGAAAGTAAAAAATTCTAACTCTACATCTAAAAATGTGTCCATTTGAAGTAATAAAAACTGAACTGCACATTTTTGTTATAAACGGAATACTTCTGAAATCAGAAGTTAAAATATTTTTATTTTAAAGAGTTTAAAAATCCTTGAAAAGCTTCCAAATTTTATTTCAACATCTTGAAACATCTACACGTTGTTTAACATTTTTTTTTTCAAATTATGAATTAATTTTTAAATTTTTTCAGACTTTCTAAACATCTTTCAAAATGATTCGAATTCTTTCTAAAATTTCGTTTAAATCCTGCAAAATAAAAAATATTTCCTTGAAATCTTCCAGATTCATTTTTGACAATTTTAGGAATCTTTTTAAATCTTTTTAAATATTCTCTTGAAATACATTTTTCAAAATAAAAATTCATTTTCAATTTTCCTAGGAATCTTAAGAAAACGTTTTTTATTCTTTTGAAGCCTTTCACAATTCTTAAAAATCTTCTAAATTTTGTGTTCGAAACCTGCAAAAATCTATATTTTGTTTAATTTATTTTAAATCATTTCAAATTTTTAATTGAAACTAAATTCAACTTATTTGAATTTTTCCTAGGAATAATAATAGGTGCTCAATATTTATTATACATCAAAACTCAACAATTTTACTTGCAAATTAAAATTTTTCAAATAGTAAAATTAAAATTGTAGCGTTCAAAGTTTTTTTTTTTTTTTTTAATTTTGAATATTTGATTTACAATTACTGATTTGAAATGAACAGTCAAAAATTTCTAAATATTAAGCAATTGTTTATTTTCCTGAATAAAAAATTTCAAATTTTAGACTGAAACAATATTTTTGAATTTAATAAAAGTCTTGAAGTATGAATATATTGTTTTGAAGTTTTTTTACAATTTTAAATAGTTTATAAAGTTTCAATCATGCGTTTACATTTGTTTAACTACTAAGACGTTCCAATTTAAACAGCTTAATTTTTAAGGTTAAAATCTGGAAATTCTTAAATATTGAACTGATTTCGAATTGTCTTGTAAAATTAATTATCATTCACTTGTTAATCCTTAATGCACAGTTCAATTTTCAAAATCATTATAATTTATATTCACAGTTGATCAAGTAAAAAGATTTTTTATCCAAAATTTTCGATTTCAAATGCTTCTAATTTTTAAGTCTTCAAAACTGCATTTTTTAATTCTTTCAATGAAAAATGTACGCTTGAAAATTTAAATCTAAAATAGAACATTTTTAAGTGAAAGATTTTTGAATTACGCATTGTAAACTCAATGATATCATAACTGAAACAGATAACAATTCAACTAATTATTTAAAAACTGTTTAAATTTCCCGGTTTTTCCCGGTCTCATAAAATTCCCGTTCATTTCCACTTTGAAGCTACGGGACCAATTTTTTAATTTTTTGGCCTCGATATTGGATCCGCCATTTTGAACTTTGACTTCAGATTCGTAATCAGTGACCAAAATACCCTTAAAAACCCCATTTTGAAGCCACGGGACTTATTTTTGAATTCTCAGTCGCCATATTGGATCCACCATTTAGAATTTTGGAAATATAAAAAATTTGACCCGAAATTCGTATTCAGTCACACAAAAGAACGCCGACAGACCCATTTTGAAGCCACGCTACCGTATTTTGGTTTGTTTGCTATCATACTGGATCTGCCATTTTGAATTTTGGAATTTTCAATTCAGATATATTATCATTTGTAGTTTTGCAAATTTCAAATTTTTCACATCAAATTCGTAATCCGACACCCAAAGACCCCTGAAGACCAATTCTAAAGACATGACCCAAATTTTTGAATATTTTGGCCGCCATATTGTATCCGCCATTTAGAATTTCGAAAATTTCATAAATCTAACTTGAAATTCGTAATCAGCGACCCAGAATAACCCCTAAATATCTATTTTGAAGCGACGGGCCAATTTTATTTTTCCGCCATTATTAGATCCGCCCTTTTAAATTTTGGAATTGTGAGTCCAGAATCGTAATCAGCGACCCAAAGGAACCCCGAAACCCCTAAATTCATATGAAATTACTCCAACTTCTTTGAAACAAATAGCATTTTTTGGATTTCTTTTCCTATTTATTTGAATTCTTTGGAACTTAATTTGAATTTTTTTAAAGCCCTTTTAATTTATCACGCTTTGGGTGAGAAATTAGTCATTGTTAATCGCTTTTCCGGTTTAAATAGTTCCCCTTCATACTTTTTTTCAAGTAAAATAGTCTATGGCAGCTCGGAGAATAACAAATTAAGAATTTATCAATTTACATTTTTTAATTGTTTTATTCCATTTATAAAAGATTCTATATCAAAAATGATACGCGATTAGAATGCTGTTCTTCAAAACATAATGGTCAGGGAAAATACGAAATTATTCAAGGAATTGTCAGGAAATTTTAAAAACGTCGTTTCGCGGGCACCTTCTGTTATGAAATTTAAATTGCTTTTTTATCTGATTACTCTCGAATGTCATAAGTTTCAACAGAGGCCACAGGACACTGCAATAAAATTAAGCTCTAACAAAAAGAATTTTTTTTAACGTTTTGCCATGTCATTCATTCCCTAAGTAAAAACGGGGAAAATGTCAATTACTTGACCGGAAATGTTCGCACGATCGACTATCTGATTGAATCGATATCAACTGGCTTAACCCCTGCCTATCCTTACGACTTATTCTGCGCTCTTTAAAAAGAGATTGGGAAATTTAACGAGCGGGCCAAGTATCATGAACCGATATCGTGATCACGCCTCTTTCTTCTCATAAATCCTTGCGGATTCAGCGAACTTTTCCTTCATCCTCGAGATTTTCTGGTTTATAACCAGTATAAAAGTGAAGTCTGGGGTTCTTAACCGTCCGAGAATGAGTGGAAAAGCCTGGATATGGGAGAAGCTATTGTGCCTCGCTAGAGCTCGACCATTAGACATTGTTCCTTATGATCGGGTGCTGCGTACAACAGAACACAGTACAGTACTCTCTACAATATCAGAGAAGACTCAACAATAGTCTTAGTCTACTCTACACACTTATCGAAGCACCATAGAAACATTTCCACGTGCTTATACGCACGTGACCCCGGATCCTTGATCCTTGATTTCCACAATACCCCCCTCGTCCCACTTTACCCTCTTTCACCAAGTATTATGTACCGGCGGGGTCGAGAGATCAGGAATCACATTGTTCACTCAAGAGAAGAAAGTGAGGCTGATACACAACGACGTGGGTCAAGACGTGTTTCGAAAGTTAAACACCTCTTCACTGGCCTTTCACACGATATCCAACGATACACCCTTAAAATTTGGTGCTAAATTGGCGCTGAATTTGACACTGGTCATATGAAGTCAGGGATGTGGAAAAATATTTTTCATCGGCTTCGGCACCTTTAAGTCAGGATATTTGTAAGACTCCTGAGTTGCTGATGTTGCCCATTTCTTGAGAAATGCTTAGGTTCTTAGATTTTGGACCGTCTCACAGTGGGGTGAGATCAAAAAACAAGGTTAAAAATGACTGTTAGAACGCGATTATGCACCGACTTTAGATTTTTTTATTTGAAAAATTCATGACTGCATTTTTCAGAAAATGGTGAGAGTAGATTTTTCAGAAAACAGTGAGATTAGATTTTTTATTTTTGTTTTGTTTATTTAATTTTGCTTCCTCATAGAGGAAGCTTTGTAATGGTAATATTTTCCAAAATTTTTAAATTCATTTAATTAAACCTGCCTCAATTTAAAAATATCTAATACAATGTTCTTTGTGAACACGATAACTTGAAAACGGTTGCAGACAAATTGATACAATTTGTAGGGCTTATTTTGACTACTAATATCTTGAAACTGACAGAAGGATTTCTAAAAATATTTGTTGCATTTTTTTAGCACTTGATAATATTTTAAAAATCAGTTTTTTATAGTAAAGCTTTTTTTATTAGCATAGTTCAAAGTTGATGCAAGAATATAAAAGATTCCTTGGTTCAAGACGAATCGATTGACCCATAATATTAATACATTTTACTAAAGAGTAGGGAAGTTATAGTAATTTATATATTTTGAAAATCGGGTTTTTATAGTAAAACTTTTCTCATTCTCATAATTTAAAGTTGATGCGAAAGTAGAAAAGTTTAGTTGATTCAAGACGAATCGATTGACCTATAATATTGATATATTTTATTGAAGAGTAAGGAAGCTATGGTAATGCATAATATTTGAAAACACGGTTCTTCATAGTAAAACTTTTTTCAGTAACATAATTCAAAATTGATGCAAGAACGGAAAAGATTCCTTTTTTTCATCGACATAATTCAAAGTTGACGCATAAATAGACAAGGCTTTTTGATCATAAATTTTCAAATACAATAATTCTGACAATTTTTGTAAAGAAATCATAAAGCTGGAGAAGGGATAGGGTGCGACAGAACTTTTCTCTTCCCTTTCCCAGCTCGAAAAATTATCATTTCGAATACAAAATTTGATCTATCTGATTTGTATTTGTATTTAAAAAATGGTTTGTATTGTTTTGTATTTTTTGTAAATTTCTATTTTTAAATTGATCAAAATGAAGACTTTAGTTTGTCTATTATTGAAAAAAATAACTAGTGCTTCCTCTATGAGGAAGAAAATACATTTGCTAACGGGAAGCAAAGTGCTCCTGAAATGAGCACCATATAATTATAAATACAAACAAGGTGGAAATACTCGAGATCGAATTCACAGCTAGTTTATATTATTACACACAGCGAAAAAAGTGTCAATTTTTTAAATTTCATTTTTCACCTGCATGACAAAATTTTTCTTGTACTTTTCGTCACTTGGATTCAATGCACAGAAATACAAGAAAGAAAAAAATCGTTAACTTGTAAAGGTAATTGTTATAAACAAGTTGTTTTAACAAAAAATCAACATTAGGGGTTATTCGCCTTTAAAGCATATTTCTGCTCTGAAATTGCTTGCTTTCATCTTCAGGATGAAACGTGGCCATTAAAATTACAGATTGAATGTTATTAATTAATCCTCTAAACAAATCATATAAAGAAATTTACATCGCAGGCATTTATAGGCAGAAAAAAAATGTTTTTTTTCCCTAAACTTGTGGTAATTATGTTACCAATGATGTTTTTTCGAAAACTTTTACCATCCATCAATATTTGTTTAATTTATAAACAAATTATATGAAAAAATGCACATTTTAGGCGTTTTTATGCGGAAATAAATAGTTTTTTCTTCTTAAATTGCAAAAATTATATTTCCACTGATGCTTTCTGAAAAAATTTCGTTATGCATTAATATTTTCTTATTTTATAAATGAATTATATAAACAAAT
Organism: Andricus curvator; assembly: GCA_932195095.1. Lineage (NCBI taxonomy): Eukaryota > Metazoa > Arthropoda > Insecta > Hymenoptera > Cynipidae > Andricus > Andricus curvator. The sequence goes on along the minus strand of CAKNYM010021077.1, from coordinate 9,258 downwards.
GCAAATTTTGGGCGATTTCAAGCGAAAAGAAATCGTTTTTTATTCTGATCTTGTTGAAATTATATAGCCAATGATGTTATATCGAAAAATGTTACCAAGCATCGCTAATCGTTTATTTTATGAATAAATTATATAAACAAATGTACATTGCAGATACTTATAGGCAGAAAAAAATAGTTTTCTTTTTCATCATTTTTTAAATTACCTATATTGACAATGAATTGTCTGGATGAAATTTTGTTATGCCTCACTATTTGTTTATTTTATAATAAAATTAATTTTCACAAATTAGGGGAACAAATGTACATTGCAGATATTTACAGGCAAAAACATCGTTCTTTCATCTACTCTTGTTAAAATTATATTGCGAATGATGTTCTCTTGATAAAATTTTGTGATAAAATGGAACTCGTAAAATTTGTATACAAATTATATAAGAATACACATTGTCGGCGTTAATAAGTAACAACATTTCTTTTTTGTATTGTTGTTGTAATTATGTCGGTTGGTTTATAAAATAAACAAATATTAATGCATTGCAAATTTTTTTTAGAAAACATCATTGGCAATATAATTTCAGCAAGGTCAGAAGAAAAAACGATTTCTTTTTGCATAAAAATGCTTTATATGTAAATTTGTTTATAAAATGAATAAATATTAATGTATAACGACATTTTTTGAGAAAACATCATTGGTGACATAATTACAACAAGACTAGAAGAAAGAACGATTTGTTTCTTCCTATAAATGTCTGCGATGTACATTTTTTTATATAATTTGTTTATTGAATTCATTCATAACATTTAATCTTAAATTTTAATGGCCACGTATCATCCTAATGATGGAAGCAAGCAACTTCAGAGCAAAAATATACTTTAAGGTCGAATAACCCCCAATGTCATTTATTTGTTAATACAATTTGTTCATAATGATTAACTTGAGAAGTTCACAATTTTTTTTTCTTTCTCATACCTCTGTGCATTGAATCCAAATGACGGGAAGTATAAGAAACATTTTGTCTGGGAGATAAAAAATGAAATTAAAAAAGCGACACTTTTTTCGCTGTTTGCATTACCATAAAAATTAAATAAAGAAAAAAATAAGCAATCTACTCTTACCATTTTCTGAAAAATTCAGTTCTGAATTTTTCAAACAAAAAAAAAGTTGAAATCGGTCTATAATTGCGTTTTAAATGTCATTTTGAACCACGTTTTTTAATTTCATCCCACTGTGCGCCTGTACAAAGAATTACACTCGTGATTTGTAAGCTAAAATTATTGTTAAAGTCAAGATAGAAAATATTTAATAATAATCTTTGAATTCAGAGATGTATTCATTCTTGCATTTATTCATTCGTTCAGAAAACGTGAACAATTACAGTGAATACAGTACTGTTATATTCCCAATAATAAAAAAGTTTTCCTCATATAAACTAGTTAAAGAATAAATTTCGAAAAATTATAAACAGATATTGCTAGATCATAAGAGCTGATAAAAGGTTGTTTAATACGTCAATTGAAGTGTGTCGAAAACAAGAACCAATAAATAATATAAAGTCCTGTTCTATTCCCAATATTAAATCGTACAATATCAAATTGAAAGAATTGATAACTGTACAATTTTCAGTTTTAATAATTGTTAACTAAACAAAATTGAATTGTCTTAAAATGAGAAGATGGTAGAACTAGGCATTGTAAATTGAATTATTTTTCATTTTGAAATGTTCCAAAATATTGAACATTTCAAACTAAAAAAAAAACAATTTTGAATTTAAAGGCCTAACATTGTGCAATTTCAAAAATTTGATTTTCATTTGAATATTCAGAAAAGTAAATTATTTTCCATTTTTAAATGATCTTAATTTACTCAAATGAATTAAAATTTTAAAGGGTTTGGGTGAATATGTTAAATTTTCAACGTTCCGTATAAACTTTACGCAGAAAAAATTCGTTAGTTCCTTTGCTATCTTTAAAATCTCTCAGAATTAATTAAAATCCATATGAAAACCTTTTAGAGCCCTTGAATATAATTTAAATCAAACATATCCATTAAAGGTATATGAAAAAAACCGCATAAATGTGATCTTATTCCTTAAAATTCCATTTATTTTTAAAATTGTAGTAGGAAACCCTTAAAATCTTCTCAAATTCTGACAAATTCTTTGAAATCCCTTGACATCTTTGAAAAACGAAAAATTTTCTAAAATTCTTGAAATGTTTCGGAATTTCCTGAAATCCGAGGAAATATTTTTATTGACTTGAAAACCGATGAAATCTTTTTAAATTATTTGAAATATTTAGAAATCCTTTTAAAGCTTTCAAATTAGCGGAAGTCTCTAGAAATTTGTTGAAATACTTTGGAATCTGTCAAAGCCTCAATGGAAATTCTCTATATTTTAAATTGAACTTATTTATTCAAATTCTTTAAAAAAAACGTTTCAATATCTATAGATATTTGAAATCCTTTAATCTTGTGATATTTATTGAAATACCTTAAAATCTCTTAAAATCTTTCAAATCACTAAGAATAGCTTTAAGTTCAATTTAATAAAATTTATTTTTGAAAGATCACTAGAAATATCTTGAAATCTTCGGAAATCCTGAAAAATTCTTAGAAATCTCTTGACATTTTTGAAATGTCTTCAAATCCTTTGGAATTCCTTAATATCACCGGAAATTTTTGGAACCCTTTAAATTCTCCCAATTCCCTCGAAATGTTTTGAAATTCCTCCGATGAAATCTTTGAAAGTTGAAATATTTTTTAAACCCAGAAAATCCTTTTAAAAGGCTTAAAATCAGTAGAAGCCTCTCGAAATCGGTTAAATCCTCTCAAATCCCTCAAAACCTCCTAAAATGTTTGGAAATATTTTAAATTCCGTGGAATTTTTATGAAATCTGACGAAATTGTTCAAAATTCATGAAAATTCTCTGGAATTTACATTAAACCTAACGTATTTATTAATGTTTTCTGAAAAAATTGTAATCCCTATAATTCTTTAAAATCCTTCAATCTTGTAAAATTTCATGAAATACCTTAAAATCCTTGAAAATTTTTGAAATCACTAGGAAATACTGGAAATTTAATATAATTTTCTAAAGTTCAATAAAAATATCTTCAAAACTTTGAAAATCCTAAAAAATGCTTTGAAATCCCTTGACATTTTTGAAATATCTTAAAATCCTTTGGAATTTCTTAAAATCACCGGAAATTTTTGGAAATCTTTAAAATTCTCTAAATTCCCTCGAAATGTTTCGAAATTCCTGAAAATATTTTTATATCTTTTGAAAACCGATGAAATCTGTGAAAATTAGTTGAAATATTTGTAAAATCCTTACAATTTTTTTAAAAAACTTAAATCAGTGGAAGTCTTTCGAAAATTGTTGGGATCCTTTCGCATCCCTTAAAACTTCTGATGTGTTTGGAAATCTTTAAAATGTCGTGAAATTTTTATAAAATCTAACGAAATCGCTAAAAATCCATGGAAATTCGCTGGAATTCCTTGAAATTTTTAACATTTCTAAACATTTTTCGAAACCCTACGATAAGTAATTAAATAAATCATTCGTTTTTACTTTCTCCTTTTTTGCATCAACTCTTTCAATATTTTGACATTCTTTATTTCTATACTCATTTTCTTATAATGATTTTCTATAATGATTTTTCCCTATTATTATCATTTTTTTTTCGTTAAACCAGTTCGCGGGTGAACCCAGTTTCTCATCATCAGCCACCAAATGATTCAAGTATTCCGCAACACCGATCCAACACAGATCGCTGATTAGTCTCTCTAGCAATCACCCCAGGCGAAGAGCTTCACAAAGTCATCATACGTCATAGATCACAATGTAATATTCGATTAAATGATTTCAAAAGAACAAAATTAGAAATACTATAATTCTCTGACGTTATTTACATAAATGTTTTCACGTCTCAAGAGACTTAACTTTATTTCTGGCAAAATGAATGTTCTTTTAATCGAAAAAGTGTAATCTAACTTTTATCGATTTGTTACTAAATTTGGTTATAAATCCATCTCACAATAATTCCAAAGCCCACGATCTGACGTAATTTCATGCATTTCCTTTTCGGGTGTGTTCTCGCCAGATAAACCCTGTTTGGACTCTACCTTGCTATTTAGATTCCACCCTCACTCAAACTTACCTCCAAGGAGAAATAAGCCGCAAGCCACGAGGGTCCTGTGATCCGAGTAACAATGACCGATCATCGCCGATATAGTGCCTGCAAAGATCAAAGCTGCGGCTGCCACTTGAAATGGTGCTGATATTCTGCAATAAAAATGGAAAAAGCAAATTTAGACTTTACATATCAAATAGAACCAGAAATGAATCGTAAATCCTACCCCTATAAATTTTCACCAGTTGACAATATCGCAAGTACTGTTGGGTAAGTTACCTTTTTCGAGTAACTAGTTACAGTTACGTTATTTAACGAAAAAAGATAACTAGTTGCAGTTACATTACTTGTAACAGTAACTAGTTACAGTTAATAGATAAAGTAACTTCAAGTTACCTAAAAAGTTACTTTTATCATTTCCTCAATTTTGTCATTTCAAAATCAAAATAAGTAAGATGATTATTCATAAAAATGTAATTTAAAACGAACTAAGCATCAGTTGAATTAAATAAAAAATAGACAATATGTGCCGGCGAATCAACAACCATATATATTCAGAATAAAATTCTAATTGAGCAATAGATGTCACTCAGAATATCCTGCACATGATTTTTATGAGCCATTAATTATAATATTTCATGTTGCGTTTCAAGTTAAAATCACGACTCACGTATTTAATTTCAGGAATTCTATTTTCCCGTTTTACGTTACTGTGCAAATCATAAGTTTCGACTGATAAAATAGTTGAAAATACTACAGTGATCTCTTGCCTATTACAAAGGCCGCGAAACGTTAACATTTGTCGGTGATTCTGAACCAATCTATTTAGATTATTACATTCTCCAAATAGGAAAGGAAACAATCCAAAATTTTTTAAACGCATTTCTAAAATTGCTAATATTCAATGCATTCTTTTTACAAAAATTTAAATAAAAAGATTTTTTCGAGAAATTGAGGTAAAAATATTTAGAATCAATTAAAAAAATTCAGAATATATTCATAAGCAAACCCTGCAAATTGGAATGAATCATGAGTTTAGTGTCTCTATTTAAAACATTGTTTAATATAAGATCCAAAATAAATCTATTTTATCATGAATATTTTTCCCCAGTAGTATAAAAAGGACGGGGAAAGAAAGCAGTGAGAGGTTGATTTTTGGTTGACTTTTTCCCTTTCTCTCCCTCTTTTTTCATTGGTTATTTTTGTCTCTAATGAGCCGTAAAGTGAGGTAGTTTGGAAGTCTGTTTTTTAATTGTGACTCTTTTTCATGCTCATTTTGCATAAAATAATTTATCATAAAATAGATTTCTTTCCGATCTTATATTTAAAAAAATAAACATTTGCGTATTTCAAGGCTGGAGGGACCCCCACCTCTACCGTGAGTCGTCGGGTGATTTTTGTCAAGTGACGTTCATTGGCTGCCCCGGCCTTGTATCGATGCGCGCGCTGTAAGCATGTGTATGCATTTGCGCATCATGCATGTCAGTGTTTTTAATGTGTTTTTGTTGACGTACAACGTGACAAACATAACATTTCCTTGAAATAGTACAATTTGCTAACTAAAAACCAATACACCAGAGACTCGCTATTTGAATGCGCGATCGGACGCGTTATATGAATTCCTAGAATTGCTGGTCCCTACAGTTTCTCAGGGGACGGAGCGAGAGACGGTTGCGACTCCGCCTCTGAAGGGACGCATGCACTATACTACTCAGTCAAGTAGATTGCGCAATATTATGGGAACGGTACAGGCGGCCCTGCCTGTTTACGTTTCGCTGTACGCGTTATATGAACAAGGCCATTTTCAGGCAACCCCCGAGATTGTTCATCTATCGAGTCTCTGGTGTATAATAGAATCAAAAAACGACTCAAATATTTTGGGGAGTATTGAGTATTGTAGCATGACGTCACGGTCATGATAGAATAGGTGGAAGTTTAGCATAGTTGGCGCATCTTGACATGGGAATGCATACGCCTTTTTCTAGGAAATGTTCTGAACGTTGAAGTAACTTATACATACCTGTCTGAATAGTAATATTTTTCAAGTGTAGAATGCATTTGCGCAATTCTGTTTCACCCTTTTATCGGTTGAAGACTTTTCGGTTTCACGAAACAGAATCACCTATATGAAATTTGGGGTTAAAGTAACCTCGAATTTCGGATATTTTATTTTATTTCGTGATACTGAAAGGTCGTCAATCAACTGTCAGTCAATGTGAACCATTAAACTTGAAAAAATCTTGACGGGTTCATAAAATAATAATTTTTTGATTCAAGTATGCTGTGGGACCATCCACATATTACGTGACGCTCTTTTCAGTGATTTTGCTTCCTCAAAAAGGATTTTTTGTAATCATAACATTTTTCAAAAATTTTAAATTTATTTAATTAAACCTTCCTCAATTTGAAAATGTCTTATACAATGTTGTAATCAATTGTCCGGATGTGTGTGTGTCGATGTGTGTGGGGATGTCACACTTCTTTGTGAACACGATAACTTGAAAACGGTTGCAGATAAATTGATGAAATTTGGAGGGCTTTTTTTCACCACTCATATCTTGAAACTGACCGAAGGATCTCTAAAAATATTTATTGTATTTTTTTAGCACGCAATAATATTTTAAAAATCGGTTTTTTATAGTAAAACTTTTTTCCTTAACATAATTTGCATTTGCATTTGCGCATCATGTATGTCAGTGTTTTTTCATGTTTTTTTGTTGACGTACAACGTTAAAAATATAACATCTCCTTGAAATAGTACAATTTTCGAACTAAAATTCAATGTAATAGAATCAAAAAACTACTCAAATATTTCGCGGAGTATTGTGTATTGTAGCATGACGTCACGGTCATGATAGAATAGGTGGATTTTAAAGATCGGTTTTTTATAGTAAAACTTTGTTCATTAACACAATTCAAAGTTGATGCAAGAATATAAAAGATTCCTAGGTTCGAGAAGAATCGATTGACCTATAATAATAATACATTTTATTAAAGAGTAAGGAAGTTATGGTCATTTATATTATATTAAAAAGCGATTTTTATAGTAAAAATTTTCTCATTCTCATAATTTAAAGTTGCTGTGAGAATAGAAAAGTTGTGTTGATTCAAGAAGAATCGATAGACCTATAATATTGATACATCTTATTGAAGAGTAAGGAAGCTATGGCAATGCATAATATTTGAAAAGACGGTTTTTTATAGTTGAACATTTTTCACTAACATAATTCAAAAAATGGATGCAAGAACGGAAAAGATTCCTTGATTCGAGGAAAATCGATTGATCTATAATATTAATACACTTTATTGAAGATTAAGGAAGTTATGCTCATTTATAATATTTGAAACATCTGCTTAAAAAAAAAAAAAAACTTTTTTCATTGATATAATTCAAAAGTTGGCGCATGCATAGAAAAGACTTTTTGATCATAAATTTTCAAATAGAATAATTCTGACCATTTTTGTAAAGAAATCATAAGGCTAGGAAAGGGATAGGGTGCGACAGAACTTTTCCCTTCCCTGTTCCAGCTCGAAAAACTATCATTTCGAATACAACATTTTATTTGTCTGATTTGCCTTTCTGTTTAAATTTTTTTCTGTATTATTTTGTGATTTTGTATTTTTTGTAAATTGATCAAAATGAAGAAATTTTTGTGAACCCCGCCCCCTTTCTCTCTCAAAATGCCATATGACACTGAAGCTGAGCCCCCTCTTGTGATCAAGAAAAGAAAAATAAAGGTAATTTTATATAACCGTCAATCGAACAATGAATAATGAGTTAAAATTATTTGATACCAGTATGAGTATTATTTTCATTAAATTCCTTAGAGATTTTTTTCAGTTGAGAACATTGATATAACTTGAAGATCAATTCAGACGGCAGATTAACTTAACAGATAAGGGACCGTCCATAAACTCTTTTCCCCTTTTTAATGAATTCTATTTCTTCCCTTTTTCTCATTCATTCGCTTAAATTTGAACTAAATTAATAGAACCCAATAAAAAAATCCAAGTATTCTTGGTTAGAAGTTAATTTTTTTCATTGAAAAGTCTATCATTCTATTTTTGGGTCGGAATTCATCTCGTTTGGGTAATAATTTTAATATTAAGTCGAAAATTTCATTATTTTGTTGAAAAAAACAAACTATTTTGTTAAATTGATCCTTTTGGGCAAAAATTCAATTACTTGGTTGACAGTTTAACTACTTTGTTAAAAATTTATTTCTTTGGTTGGAGATTCATTTGCTTGTTTGAAAATTTAACTCTTTTGTCGAAAATTAATCTTTTTGTAGATTATTAATCTTCTTGGTTAAAAAATGTACTTTTTATTTAAAAATGCAACGCTTTTGTTCAATGTTGAAATATTTACTTGAAAGTTTATTCTTTCATGAAGATTTAACATTTTACATGAAAATTAACCTCTTTGATTGAAAATTTAATTATTTTGCTGAGAATTCATTTTTTTTAAATTATTTCTCTTCAATGCAAATGTAACAATTCCATTTTTTGTTTAAAAATTATCTTTTCTGATTGAAAATTCATTTATTTTGTTCAAAATTAGTCTCTTTGATAGAAAATTAATCTTCTTTTAAAAATTGATCCATTTTGGTTTAAAATGAACCTGCTTCATTCAAAATTAATCTGTTTTAGTTGAGGAATCAACTAGTTTTTTTTATGACTTGACCTTCTTTGGTTGAATTTAACTATTGTTGATTTAAGATCAAACTCGTTTTTCGTAGAAATGTCAATTATTACATGTTTTGTTCAGAATACATTTTTTTTCTGAAGAATTAACTACTTGGTCCTAGATGAACTTTTTTGTTAAAAATTCATATTTTCGAGTTGGAATTTCAACTGGTTTGTATATATTCGTCATTTTGGCCTAAAAATTCAACAATTTGGTAGACAAATGAACTATCTAGTCAAAAATTAACTTTTTCGTTTAAAAATTAACTTTTTGGTTGAAAAATTAACTTTTTTGTTCAAAAATCACATTTTTTGTTAAAAATTCAACTACTTTGGTAGAATATTAAACTATTGGGTTGAAAATCAAAATATTTATTTAAAAATGTAACTTTTTTGTTCCAAAATAATTCTTTTGTTGTTTAGGAATTAATATTATAT
>CAKNYM010021070.1:0-20399 GCA_932195095.1 Andricus curvator | reverse complement strand
ATAAATAAAATAAAATAAAATAAATAAAGTTATTATATAAATTATTATTAAATTATTATTATTCATATTTATCAATAATCTTCGGCTGATAAGCTAGAAATTTAAAAAACTCAGACTTACCGCCAAAGCAGTTGCTAGTTGGTCACGTGGTTCCGTGACGTCACACACATGGTGATGCTATAATGGCGAACGTTGGTGCGTGTTTACGTGTTTATATTAATCTCCCGCGCAAAATACTACAAGTACTTTCGATTGAACAACAGAAAAGCTTCTAAATCAAACAATTCTACTGCTTTCTTTGAATTAAATCTTGTGGGAAGCAATGGCTACAACAGAAGTGTTATTTCCTTTCGAAAAGCCAGCGAAAATTTTGAGATGGAAAGTTTCAGCTGGGACCATGATATCTCCTGGAAAGGTGCTGCTTTTGTATAAAACAGTAACATCCGATAATGATGATAAAGCGAATCCAGAGGAAAAACTTCGTGCAAAAACAGAACGAGGACGAGTCACGAAGTTTTTGGCAAAAGCAAACGAAATTATTCAGCCAGGGTATGAGTCTTAACCTTAAAATTTATTTGTTATTATCAATGCCGGGATGGTGGGGATAATGCCTGTAAATTAACGAATTAATTAAAATTAACACAAAAAAGTCTGAAATATACTCAATATGTTATCATTATTTTGTTATTTAGAAAGAAATATTTTAAATAAACATACCCGTTCGGCCTGACAGCTTGCCATCGAGTCAGTTTCGGAAAATTTCATTACTTTCCACTTGTTATTTTCCTGTTTACATTTTCCGGATTTGATCAAATTGCACTTAATTTCAAATTTTTAAATTTAACATTTAAGTTTTAGAGTGGAAAATGTTCAATTTTGTGTTCAACAATTAGGAATTTTGAAGTAAGACCTAAAATTTAACAATTGTATTCGAAAATAATGGTATTTCTGGAAAGAATCACTTTTTTAAATTTAGAGCGCCGCTATCAGGCCTATTAACATTTTATTGCAATCTTACAGTCGAAAATATTTTGAATTTTCAATTAAAAATTTTCTTTTTTTCTCTATTTCGCTATTTTCGGGGTGTCTACCTGACCGGGAAACCGGGAAATTATTTTTTTTTGCAAAGAAACTTTGCCCGGATTTGAAACTTTCCTCGTCTAAATTTTAGTAAAAAGGTGTTACTATATTTATGAGTTATAATAGAAAATAATTCTAATTAATGCTAGTAGTTTTTCTCTACATGGTCTTAAAACAATATTTTTAAAATAGTAATTTAAGACCATGTAGAGAAAAAAACATCAATTATAATTACGTATAAAGATCTGGTTAGCACCGTTATATCAAAAAATAAACATAGTAATAGAAAATTTTGTTAATAAACATAATTCTGACTTGGAACAGGGAATTTTTGGAATTGAATGTAAATGTGACTTGGAAATGGGAATTTCCGTGAAGAATTATAATTTAGACTTTGGGATAATAATTATAATTTTCATTTTAGGTTTACTCTAGAATAGGAAATTTCTTTAAGAAATATAATTTTTACTTTAGGACCCGGAAATTCCGTAAAGAATTATAATTTGACTTGGAACAGGGGATTTCACAGGGTGATTACTTGATCGATAAACCAAGAATTTTTTTAACTGGGAAATGACAGTGAATTTGTTTTTTTTTTTAATCAAACTATTACAAATTGTTAGATGAAAACTCTATTCAATAATTTCGTTCAATTTAGGTCTTCATTTTTGAACGTAGATATTCAGTTAAAAGAATTTTCAAATTTGAAGAATAAATTGACCATTTTTTATCAAAAAACGTTTTAAGATTGTATACTTTAAATATAAATTAATTAATGATTTTAAAAATTGAACTTTAGTTCGCATATTTAAAAAAATTGAACAATAATTAATTTTACAAGACGATTATTATTCCATTTCAAATTCTATTCCAATATTTTTTCAGTCTTAAATGTCCAATTTTTAACCCATTCAATTTGAAGTTTTTAATTTTTTTAAAAGAACAATTTTTCCATATCTAGCAATATTTGTCTGTTCATTTGAAATTCAAAACTGTATTGTTTGAAATCGAAGGCCTTGTATCGAAATTTCAAAGTGTTGAATTTTTATTTATAAATAACAATTAAACAGTGCATAATTTAGAAAAAAAATCGAGTAAGTTTAAGAGATAATTAGAAATTTTGAAAAGATTTTAAAATAATTTAAAACTAAAAAAGATTTCAAAACGTTTTGAATAAAATGTAGATTTTTTTAAGAAACGTGCGAAATTTAAAATAGTTTTTTATTTTCAAAAATTAATTTTAAGATAATATTTACAAAAAATTTAAGAAAGCTTTTTAAGAATCCTGAAAGATTTCAAGAGAATAATACAATTTTCGTAGGGTTCCTGGGCAAACTTGAAATGATTTTTTGTGTTTAAAAATTACTTTTAAGAGAATATTTTAAAAAAGTTCCATAATAAAATTGTCCAAAGAGAATCGGGAAGATTTTAAGACAATTTTATTAATTTTGCAGAATTTAAAAGAAATGTAAGAATTCGAATAATTTTTTTAAATATTTGAAAGTTCTAACAACATTTCAAAAATAATTTAAAATTTGAAAAGATTTCAAAGTTTTCAAAAATAAAATGTAGCTTTTTTATGATTTTGAAAGAAAAATTTGAAGCTTTTTAAGGATTCTGAAAGGTTTTAAGATAATAAAAAAAAATTCTTAAGATTCATGGTAAATTTATCATGATTTTTATTTTGATAAATTAATATTAAGAGAATATTAAAAAAGATTTTAAAACCAATTTTGATGTATAAATAACAATTCAGCAATTATTAATTTGAAACGACCTAACGTTGAAATAATTTAACTTCTAATTCTAAAAATGTTCGGTTTAAACCAATTTTTAATTTTAATTACTTAAAATTGTTTAAAATGATATAATTTTGAAAATTTACATCGATTCATTGTGCAATTTAGAGCATTGAAAATTTTGGCATGGATTTATATTTTTTATCCAGAAATCTTTGAACTATTCAATTTCCAAAGTTTGTAATTTTTAATTTTTGCAGTTTAACGGAATTTAATTTTAAATTGTTCAAATAAAACACTTTAAAAGCTTCCATTATATACGTATATATTATTGAACGTTTGAATAAAAAATTACGGAATTAAAAATTGTATAAGCTTTGATTTTAAACGTATAAAGTTCAAGAGAGTTCCACTTTCAGTGCTTTAATTTGCAGTTCAATTTTGATTACTTCAAATGAAATAGTTTTCAGCTTTAAGAGTTCGAGTTTTTAAATTTCAATGACCGTGAAAAATGTTAGCGAAGCGGGAAATGACCGGCAAGTTTTTTCCTTCATTAAAACGGCCACACTGATTTTTCAAAAAAGAATTTATTCTGATTTAGAAGAAGGAAGTTTAAAAAAAATCCCGGTTGAAAGTCAAAATATGACGGAATTTTAAACTTACCTCTTTCAAATTCCTGGTAAAACGAGTTAGTATATTTTATGAATTATGATACAAGTTTCTGGAAAAAAATATAATACTGACTGTGAAGAAGGAATTTTGGAAGTAAATTTAATTGTTACTTCAAATTTCCATAAGGAATTATAATTTTCACTTTGGAACGGGGGATTTCCTTAAAGAATTATAATTTAGAATTTAGGGCAGGGAATTTTTGTGAAAAATTATTATTTGACATGGAACGGGAATTTTGGAAAATAGTTTTAATTGTTTTAGAAGAAGGGACTTGAAAAACTTCCTGTTCAAGTTCATGATTATAATTCTTTTGCAGGCCTCACAGACCGGTCCCTATATTCCCCACTGTACCCTATCTTCAGTGAAGGTCTCTAAAATACCTTATTTTCAAGATTTGGTCTCTATGGTACCCTATTTGCAGCCCATAATGGAACGTTTAAAAAATTTATAAAAACAAAGCGTCCAAGAGTCAGGCATTTTGAAAAAATATCAAAAATAAGGAAATTTTTTTAAGAACTAACTGTAAAAAATATTCATGGCTGCGACACAGTCACTGTTAGTCGCTTTTTTCCTCAAATCACTTTGTAGTCACTGTTTTAGGTGGAAAGATCACATTAGTCACTTTTCTTTCCATAAATTAACTCATGAGTTAATCGCTATTCAATTCAGGTCCGTACCTATTTCTGAATCGTCTTTAATTCTTTTGAAATATTTCAGAGTATTTTTAAAGCTTCCGAGAAATTTTTAATAGATTTGAATCATTTGAAGGGATTTTTTAAATTTTAAGGTATTTTTAAAACTTCTACGACATTTTCCAGAGCTTTTAATTTGAAATATTTTTGAGAATTTTTTATTAATATCTTTAACTTGAAGGGATTTTAAAGTGTTTGAAATATTTTAGGATAAAGAATTTTCTAGAATTTCGGAAGATATGGAACGATTTTACAGGACCTATAAGATTTTAAGATATTTTAAAAGATTTCACGTTATTTTATAAGATTTTCGAGGATTTCAAGGAATTTATTCAAGAGAAGTGAGCTATATCGTAGGGTTTCATAGATTTGAAGAGATTTAAAATTATTTTTTGGAATTCACCCTGAATTCTGATTAATTTATCCTGAATTCTTTCAATTCTTTGTAATTCTTTTTAATTTTTTTAATTCACTTGTATTCTTCTAAATTTACTCAATTCTACTTGATTCAATTGATTTTTTTGAATTTTCAAAAGTTTTTTTTTAATTGATCCTAAGGATCAATTGATAAAATCATCAAAGGATTTGAAATATTTTAAGGTGTTTTTTCAAATACCTTGGCATTTTCGAGAGCTTTACAAAATTTTAAAGGATTTGAAAAATTTTAGGTTATTTTAAAAGATTACAAAGAAATATTTGATTGATTTCAGTAATTTAATGGGACTTCAAAGGATTTGAAAAATTTTAGTGTATTTTAAAAGATTCCTAGGCGTTTTCAAGAGATTTAAACAATTTCAAGAGCTTTAATAATTTTAAGGGATTTAACAAAATTTGCATGCGGTTTTAAAGAATTTTCTAGAATTTCGGAAGATATGGAAGTATTTTATAGGACCTTCATTTAAGATATTTTAAAAGACTCTAAGGGGGTTTTTAAACTTCCTAAGGGTTTCAATTATCTTAAGGGATTTTAAAAGCTCCTAAGGGATTTTAATAAATTTTCTAGGACTTCTGGAAATATAATCAAATTTCATATAACTTCACGGGATTTTATAATATTTTAATGGATTTTAAAGAATTTATTCACGAGACGTGAGGGATTTCGTATAGTGTCAAAGATTTCAAGAAATTTTCAAATATTTTTTGCAGTCCATTTAGAATTCGCTCTGAATTCTTATTAATTTATCCTGCATTTTTTTAAATTCTTCTAAATTCAATAAATTCTACTCAATTCAATGGATTTTTAAAAAGTTTTTGTTTAATTCATCTTGAAGTCTTAAATTCTTTCAAATTCTGTTTAATTTGTCTACAGTTATTTCAAACTTACATACTTACTCAATTCAATGAATTCTTTCATACGTTTGAATTTTTTGGAATTCACTTGATTATTTTTTTAATTAAGTTTGATTTTTTATATTCTTAAATTACTCTAATTGATCCTGAAGTCTTTTAACCTCACCTTGAACTCTTAGGCATTTCATCAAATTCTTTTGAATTCCCTTGAATTTTTCTAAGCTTATTTCAAACTTACTCAATTCAATGAATTTTTTCATATTTTAAGATTGTTTTCAATTTATTTGAATTATTTTATACTCACCTTGAATTTGTATGCATTTCTTCGAATTCTTCTCGTTTACCTTAATATCCTCTAAATTCATTCAAAATTTGCGGAAATCAATGAAATTTTCATTTTTTTTAATTTTGTCCAATTCATTTGAATTTAACTAGAATTATTCTGAACTTATTTGAATTTATCCTGAGTTTGTTACCCTTTGAGCGCGAAAAAAGTACTCTATGAGCTTGATATAAAGTAGGTACCCTTTGGTCCCTATATTTTATCCCATAGGGACTGTGAAGCCTGAAAAAATGTGATAATCAAATCTTTTGAACTCGTTAAATTGACCAGGGATAATTAAGAATTGACCTGGAGAAAGCCGGGAAACGACCAGGAGTTTAAAATCGTCCATCGAGTAGACGCCCTGGTCTGGTAGACACCTATCTCCATTTTGAAATACTTAAATTATTGTTCAGTATTAGCATAAATCGTTAGTTTTACAGGCAAAGGATACTTCTATTGGAGGGATGCACTCATCCTACAGTAATGAAAGACCTTTGCGCAGAATGTGGCGTAGATTTGAGGGAAGGAGGTCCAGGTGGAGACTCAGCTTTGGTTTCTCAAGCTAGTGTACCGATGGTGCACAGTATTCCGGAACTTAAAGTTTGTCCTGAATTGGCAGTACAGATTGGAAAAGCAGATGAAAAGCGATTACTGCGTGATCAAAAATTAGCTCTCTTAGTGGATCTGGATCAAACTATAGTTCACACCACTAATGATGATGTTCCGCCTAACATAAAGGTATTCCACAACACCATAAAATCTTTAACATACATTTTACGTCCTTTTTACGATTAAATGTGTTATTATCCATTATTTATCCTTCACCATTTTTATCCATTCCCCTATTTTCCCTTTCTTTTTTTTTAAGAATTCCTATTTTTCCCCCCGTTTTCAAGAAATTTAACCTTTTTCTTCTTTTTCTGTTAAATCCGAACTGAATTAAAAGAACCCAATAGGAAAATTTAACTACCATATTTTGGGTTGAAAGTCAATTATTTTGTTGAAAATTAAAAGTCATCTTTTTTGGTCGAAACTCGAACTGTTTTGTTAAATCATTTGTCTTTTTGGATAGAAAATTCTACCTTTTCGATTGAAAATTCATCTTTTGGTGGAAAAGGTATTTCTTTTGGTTGAAAATTCAAATATTTTGTCAAAAAGCAAATTTTTCGGTCGAAAATTCAACTCTTTTGTTGAACATTCGTATTTTTCGATAAAAAATCTGTCCCTTTCGATTGATAATTCATCTTTTGATAATTTTAATAATTCATAAATTTAAAATTCTAATATTATATATTTGGTTCAGAATTCATCTCTTGGTTCATAATTTAATTATTTTGTGGAAAATTCATTTATTTTGGACGGAACTTCAACTGTTTTGTTGAACATTCGTCCTTTTGGATTGAAACTTCATCTTTTGGTAAAAAAGTCATCTTTTTCGCTTGAAAATTTATTCTTTTTAATTGAAAATACTACTATTATATTTTTAGTTGAAAATTAATTATTTTGTTCAAAGTTAAACTATTCTTTTCAAAAATCATCTTTTTTGGTCGAAACTTCAACTGTTTTGTTGAACATTCGTCTTTTTGGATAGAAAATTCGTCCTTTTGGATTAAAAATTCATCTTTTGGTAGAAAATTTATCTCTTTTGGTTAACAATTCTACTATTGGGTTGAAAATTCAAATATTTTGTCAAAAACTCATCTTTTTTGGTCGAAAATTCCACTGTTTTGTTGAACGTTCGTCTTTTGGATAGAAAATCTTTCCCTTTCGATTGATAATTCATCTTTTGTCAGAAAAGTGATCTCTTTTGGTTAAAAATTCAAATATTTTGTTAAAAAGCTATCTTTTTCGGTCGAAAATTCAACTGTTTTGTTGAACATTCGTCTTGTTCAATAGAAAATTTGTCCCTTCGGATTGATAATTCATGTTTTGGTAGAAAAGTCATCTTTTTTCTGTGAAGGTTAATTCTTTTCAATTCAAAAGTCTACTATCATTTTTTTTCGTTCAGAATTCATCTCTTGGTTAATAATTTTATTGTTTTATGAAAAATTCAATTATTTTGGTCGAAACTTCAACTGTTTTGTTGAAAATTCGTTCTTTTGGATTGAAAATTCATCTTTTGGTAGAAAAGTGATCGCTTGGTAGAAAAGTCATCTTTTTTCGGTTGAAATTTCACTATTTTTAATTGAAAAGTCTAATATTATATTTTTTGTTGAGAATTGAACCACTTGGTTGAAAGTTGATCTACTTTGTAAAATATGTATTCTCATTATTATTTAAAATGTATTTTTAAATTTCAATGACCGTGAAAAATTTTGAAAATTAACTTTTTTGTAAACATTCATATTTTTGGGTTAAACATTCAATTCTTTTGTAGGATATTCGCTTTTTTTGTTTGAAAATTTCACAACACAATTCGTCTTTTTGGGTTGAATTAAATTGTTTCTTATTTTTTAATCAAATCTTTTATGTTTGAACTATTACATGTTTTGTTCAGAAATTATCTTTATTGGTGAAAATTAATTTTTTTAACTGAAAACTTAACTATTTCACTTTTGCTTAAAAATTAATCTTTTTTGGTTGAAAATTGTACTATTGGAGATTATTTTGTTGAGCATTCGTCATTTTTGGTAGAAAAATAATCTTCTTGGTTGAAAATTCATCTTTGTGAGTTGGAAATTTAACTATTTTGTAATTAAATTTAATTATTTGGTTGAAAACTATCTTTTTTGTTGAAAATTCATATTTTCGGATTTAAAATGTAACTGTTTTGTAGAAATTTCGTCTTTTTGGCTTGAAAATTAATTTCTTTTGTTAGAAACTTCATCTTCAATGGTTTAAAGTGCAACTTTTTGGTTGAAACTTAATCTGTTTTGGTAGAGGATTCAACTGTTTGAAATTTTTATTTCTCTGGTTTGAAAATTCCACTTTTTTTTTTAAATTCGGCTTTTTGGTTTAGAGATTCAGTTTTGTAGTTTGAAAATTCATCTATGTGATTAAAAATTCAATTTTTTGTTGTTAAAAATTCTTCTTTTATTTCATGAAAGTTCAACTATTTGGTTGCAAATGGAACTGTTTGGTTGAAAATTAACTTTTTTGATGAAAATTAATCTTTTTGGATTTAAAAATCAAATGTTTTCTCTCTTTCGGTAGAAAATACAACTTTTTTTGTTAAAAGTTCAATTATTTGGTTGAAAATATAATATTTTTTGACTTGAAGTCTTAGGGATATGATACCTACATTATTTTTATTTAAATGAATTTATCCACATATTATACCCTATCTTCGTGAAAAATCACCCTTTTTCCCCAGGTTTGATGTTATTTTGGGCTGTGAAGTCTGATTATGTTCAATTCTATTTTATTTTACAGGACGTGCATCACTATAAGCTTCCTGGACAAAGGACTCACTGGTACCATACTCGTTTAAGGCCTCATACTCGTCACTTCCTTTCGGAAATGAGTAGATTATACGAATTACACATTTGTACATTTGGAGTTCGAGAATACGCTCACACCGTTGCTGGACTTCTAGATAAAGATGGAGAGCTCTTTTCTCATAGGATACTTTCCAGAGACGAGTGTTTTGATCCTGGCTCAAAATACCCTAATCTTAAGTATGTTGCTTGATTGACCTTCAGGGTTGCTACAGAAATCGGACTTCCAAATTCCATGACCTCTTAAGGTTTTCCAGGCCTACTTTAAAAAAAATTCCAGGTCTACTATTGAAACAGGCCTCACAGACCGGTCCCTATATCCCCTATTGTACCCTATATTCAGTTAAGGTCCCTAAAGTACCCTATTTTCAAGATTTGGTCCCTATGGTACCCTATTTGCAGCCCCTTAATGGAACTTCAAAAAAATGTATAGTAATATCAAAGCTTCCAAGAGCATTTTGAAAAAAATAGCAAAAATCAGGGAATTCCTGTAAGAAGTAACTGTAAAAAATAATCAGGGATGCCACACGCTGTCACTATTAGTCACTTTTTGCTCAAATCATTTTTTATTCACTTTTTTAAATGAAAAGATCCCATTAGTCACTTTTCTATCAATAAATTAACTCATGGGTTAATCACTATTTAATTAAGATCTATACCTATTTCTGAATTGTCTTGAATTCTTTTGATATATTTCAGATTATTTTTCAAGATTCCGAGAAACTTGTAATAGATTTCAATAATTTAAAGCGATTTTTAAGATTTTGGGGTATTTTTAAAACTTCTTAGGCATTTTCAAGAGTTTTTAATTTGAGATATTGTAGGGAATTTTAAAAGATTCCGAGGAATTTTCAATTGATTTTAATAATTTTAAGAAATTGAATAACATTTTTGTGGATTTTAAAGAATTTATTCAAGAAAAGTGAGTTATTTCGTAGGGTTTTAAAGATTTGAAGAGAATTAAAATTATTTTTTGGATTAAACTCTGAATTCTTATTAATTTATCCTGAATTCTTTGAAATTCTTTTGAATTTTTTAATTCCTCTGAATTCTTCTACATTTACTTAATTTTACTTAATTCAATTGATTTTTTTTATTTTTAAAAAGTTTTTATATAATTGTGTCTGCAGATTAATTGATAAAATAACCAAAGGATTTGAAATATTTTAAGGTATTTTTCAAATTCCTTGGCATTTTTTAGAGCTTTAAAAAAGTTCAATGCATTTCAAAAGATTTTAAGGGATTACAAATATTCTAGGTTATTTTAAAAGATTATAAAAAATTGTTAATTGATTTCAGTAATTGAATAGGATTTCAAAGAATTTTAAATATTTTAGGGTATTTTAAAAGATTCCCATGCATTTTCAAGAGCTTTAAAGAGTTTCAAGGAATTTCAAAAGATTCAAAGGATTGGAAATATTTTAGGAAGATTTAACGATTCCCAGAAATTTTTTATTTATTTCAATAGTTTGAAGGGATTTCAAAGACTTTTAAATATTTTAAGGTATTTCAAAAGATTCCTAGGCATTGTCAAGAGATTTAAACAATTTCAAGGGATTTCCAAGGGTTTTAATAATTTTAAGGGATTTTAATATTTTAATGGATTTCAAAGAATTTATTCACAAGAAGTGAGGTATTTCGTAGGGTTTCAAAGATTTTAAGAGATTTTCCAATATTTTTTGCAAGTCATTTGGAATTCGCCCTGAATTCTTTTAAATCCTTTTGAATTCTTCTAGGTGCACTCAATTTTACTCAGGTCAATGGATTTTCCTAAAGTTTTTGTTTAATTCATCTTGAAGTCATTAAAACTCACCTTAAATTTTTAGGCATTTCATCCAATTCTTTTGAATTCTCTTTAATTTTTTCTAAAATTCATTTCAAACTTACTCAATTCAATGAATTTTTTCATATTTTTAAATTTTTGTTAATTCATTTGATTTTTTTTTTAATTCACCTTGAATTTTTTGTATGCATTTAATCGAATTTTTCTTGTTTTCCTTAAGATTTCAAAAGATTTCAGATATATTTAAAAAGATGTCAAGGCTTTTGCATGGGTTTCAGAGATTTCCAAGATTTCACAAAAATTCCAAAAGATTTCACAAAGGGTTACAAAATTTCAGGAGTATTCAAAGAGATCACAAAGACTTTAAAGATATCACAAAGGTTTCAAAAGTTTAACAGATTTCAAAATATTTCAGAAGATATCTCAAAAACTTTAAATATTTGAATAGATTTCAGAAAGGTTTCAAGAAGTTCAGAAATTCCAAATAGTTTCAAAATATTTCAGAAAATTTTAAAGGTTTCAATAGACTTCTCAAATAATTCAAATATTTCAAAAGATTTGAAGGTTTCAAAGATTACACACGGATTCAAAAGATTTCAATAAGGCGTTTAACATCATTTTTTTTAGTGACTTTCAAATTTTATTTTGAAGTTCGACATCAGCAATTGGGGTTAAGTTACAATTTGAAAAATATGATCGAATTCTAAAATAACCTTTAAAGTAGCTTTTTTAATATTTCTAAAAAGTCAATAATTTCTTAATAATTTGTTTTACGTAAGTATTTAATAAAATGCAACAGTATAGAAATGCTTGACCAACAAAAAATGCAATGGCTAATTTATGTGCATGTATAGCAAACGGTTGTTTAAATATTTTATTTACATAAAAGGAAACTTGGAATAACTTGATTTATGGAATCGCTTGACACCCTGGTAAAGGGCTTTCCAATAATATTATTATATTCTAAACAGTTCACATTAACATTATTATACAAATTTTTGAAACTCTGTATTTATAATCATATTATTTTTATTAATAAAAAATAAACTCATGTCCTTTCGCAAATGTATAATTCGCCGTTAAGTACTAAAATAGTTATTAAGACTTTGAAGGAGGTGCGATTAAAAAAATTCCAGTAATTTTTGTTAAATTCCTGGATTTTTACAGGTCTACCATGTCTTGTAGCAACCCTGACTTTAAAAACTTTAAAATTAAAACTAATTTATATTTAAATTGCAGAGCTTTGTTTCCTTGTGGAGACGATATGGTATGCATAATAGATGATAGAGAGGATGTGTGGCAAGGATGTGGAAATTTGGTTCAAGTTAAGCCTTACTACTTTTTCCGACACACTGCAAACATTAACGCGCCACCTGGAATGAACAAATTGGACGATCCAATTCAACCGGGGTCATCTGGAACTAGTGAATCACCAGTGTCTGACAAGCAAGATAAAAATGGTGTGTCAGAAGAGGCTTCTCAACTCAAAGCTGAAAAAGAGCCGGAGAAAGTAGAAACTGAAAATGTCCAGGTGGAAGTTAAAAAAGAGGTAGCGGAATCTGCTGAAAAAACTGCTGATTTGAAAGCACCTGAAACGAAGGAAACTACAGAGGAAAAAGTGGTAGATGAAAAAGTGGTAGATGAAAAAGTGATAGATGAAAAAGTGGTAGATAAAATTGTGAATCAGAAATCAGAAAGTGAGACTACTAATAAAAAAGTAGAAGAAATAGCGGATAAAAAAGTAGAAGAAATAACGGATAAAAAAGCAGAAGTTGAAAATGTCGAGCAAAAAGGGGAAGAAAAGAGTAGTAAAGAAACTACTGAAGTAAAGGAAAATAATTCGAAACCAGTGGAAGAAACGAAAGAAGAGGCGAAAAAGGAAGGCGAGGTTGAATACGAAGACCAAGATGATTATTTATTGTACTTAGAAGATATTTTACGCAGAATTCATAAGGAATATTACACTGACCTTGAAAAGGAAACAGGTCGTAGGTCACTAAGAGATATTATTCCTAGAGTAAGAGCCAGAGTTTTAAAGGGTTTGACCCTAACTTTTAGTGGAATTATACCGACTCATCAGAAACTCCATCAAAGTCGAGCCTACAAAGTAGCTCGGGCATTTGGTGCACAAGTTACTCAGGTAATATAGATCCAGAATTAAAAGTTGAAAAATGAAACATTCACATTTAACTGCAAATTTCTCGGAAATTTAAAAAAAAAATCTAGCGATCAAATTTGAACACACTCTTCAATGACTCGATTCAAATTAAAGAACCCTAAACAAAAAAAAATAAAGGAAAAAGAAGGCAACAGCCAAATCCCCTCCCTTCTATTTTTTTCGTCTTTTTTTTTAAATCGCAATACAAAAAATTTACAAAAAAATCTACCAACGTTTCGGTGTTCCTTCAAAATTTATTAATTCATTCGAATGGAGACATTTAAGAGTGTTTTGTAAAAATTCGATCGTTAGATTGACCGGGAATGTCAGGAATGTGATTCAGTGACAAGGATTTTTCTCTCAATTGTACTAATTTGCAAATTAAAAGTGGTTCCATATATTTTAGTACTCGAATTCTGATTTTGAACAGGAAATTTGTGAGAAAAAAAATCATAAATCTCACTTGGAAAAGGGGATTTTCCAAAATAATTACAGGTCTTAGTTGGAACAATGAATTTTCTGAAGGAAGTCTAATTCTGAATTAGGGCAGGGAATTTTCTACAAGAATTATAATTCTGAGATAGAACTGGGAATTTCCGTGAAGAATGATAATTTTTAATTTGGGACCGGGAGTTTTCTTAACGAGTTGTAATTTGACTTAAAACAGGGAATTCGTGAAAAAATCATCTAACTTGGAATAGAGAATTTGCCAAAATAATTACAATTCTGACTTGAAACAGTGCACTTTCTAAAAGAATTATAATTCTGACTGGAGACAGAGAATTTACTCAAAGATTTATAATTTTTACTTTGGGACAAGAAATTTTAGTAAAGAATTACAGTTTTTACTTTGGGACTGACGATTTCCGTAAAGAATTATAATTTAACTTGGAACAGGGAATTTTGGAAAAGAATTTTTATTCTGATTTAGAAGAAGGAAATTAAAAAAAAATCCCTTTTCCAAGCAATTTGAAACTTCTCATTTCCAAATTTCTGAAAACGGGAGTTGCTATATTTCGGAATAAAAATATTACATTTTGTAAATAAATATAATTCTGAACGGTAATTTTTTACATGGAAAGGAAAAATTTTGGAAAATTATTTTAACTCTGATTTATAATAAGGGAATTTACAAAAACAATCCCTGATCCAAATAAAAATTCGTCAGATTTTGAAAATTCCTTGTTCCAAACCAGAATTTGTTTGAATTAAATTTTTGTTGCAAATAAAAATTTACCAGAATTTAAAACTTCTCTCCCAAATTTTAGAAAAAGGGAGGAACTTTTGGAAATACATGTAATTGTGACTTGGAACAGGCAATTTCCGTAAATAATTATATTTTTGAATTTCGAACAGAGAATTTCCGTCAACAATGATCATTTTCACTTTGGAACAGAAAATTTCTCTAAAGATTTAAAATTTAGATATTAGAATAGCGATTTTTCCTACAAAATTATTATTTTACTTGGTACAGAGAATTTTTTACATGGAACGGGAATTTTGGGAAAATAATTTTAGTTTGATAATTGGGACAGGGAATTCCCGTAAAGAATTATAATTTAGACTTTTGAATAGTGAATTTTTATTTTTATTTTAGTAAAAAAGTATACTTTTGAGTTTGGAATAGGGAATTTCAGTAAAGAAATACAATGATGATAATTGGGACAGGGAATTTTCTAAAAGAATTATGATTTTGAAATAGAACGGGGAATTTCCGTAAAGAACTATATAGTTTTCATTTTAGGTTAACTTTAGAATAGGAAACGGGAATTTTGGAAAAGAATTTTAATTATAATTTATAAGAAGGGAATTAAAAAAAATATGCCAGTTCCCAGTCAGAAAATTTTCTCAATTTGAAACTTCCCTCTTCCAAGTTTTGGAGAAATTGAGTTACTGACATAAAACGGGAAATTTTGGCACATAATTTTAATTCTGATTTATAAAAAGGGAAAGGAAAAAGGTGGAATTTGTCATATTTTGAAAATTCCCTATCAGAATTTGTTTGAATTTCAAAATTCCTTTTTTTTCAAATAAAATCTTGCCAACATTTAAAACTGTTCTCTCCCAAATTTTAGAAAAAGTGACTTACTACATTTCTGAATTATAATAGAAAGTGTTATAAATAAATATAATTCTGACTTGCGACAGGGAATTTCTGGAAATAAATGTAATTGTGACTTAAGATAGGGAATTTCCGTAAATTATAATTGAGACATTAGGAAAGAGAATTTTCGTAAAGAATTTTTATTTGACTTGGCAAAGAGAATTTTTTTACATGAAACGAAAATTTTGGAAAATAATTTCAATTCTGATTTAGAACAAAGGCATTTTTTTTTAAATCCCTATTCAAATCAGAATTATAATTCTTTTACAAAGTTCTCGGTTCCACATCAGAATTTTAATTCTTATGACCAAAAATTATCTGATGTTCCAACTTAGAATTATTCTTTTCCAAAATTCCCTGTTCCAAATCAGAACTCATACATCAGGTAGACACCCAGATTA
The DNA here is from genome assembly GCA_932195095.1 of Andricus curvator. Classification (NCBI taxonomy): domain Eukaryota; kingdom Metazoa; phylum Arthropoda; class Insecta; order Hymenoptera; family Cynipidae; genus Andricus; species Andricus curvator. Next base: position 4,718 of record CAKNYM010021070.1, on the reverse strand, counting down.
TTGAATTCTTAATAATTGGGACAGGGGAATTATCTAAAAGATTTATGGTTCTGAGTTGGGCCAGGTAATTAATAAAAAATATATAAAAATATTCACCTAAAGAATTACAGTTATCCTGACTTAGAACATGGAATTTTAGTAAAGAATTGTAATCTTGAGTTTTGGATAGGGAATTTCAGTAAAAAATATAATTTTGACAATTAAGGCAGTGAATTCCAGTGGAGGATTATAATTTTTACTTTTAAACAGGAATTTTTATTTTAGTAACAAATTATAATTTTGAATTTAAGATAAGGAATTTCAGTAAAGAAATATAATTTTGACTTTCGGGAAGAGAATTTTCTAAAAAGAATTATAATTCTGAGATAGAACTAAGAATTTCAGTAAAGAATTATAGTTTTCATTTTAGGTTCACTTTAGAATGGGAAACGGGAATTTTGGAGAGAAAAAAATTTAATTATAATTTAAAAGAAGTGAATTTAACAAAAATTCCTGTTCCAAGTCAGAATACGTCACAATTTGAAACTTCCCTCTTTCATATTTTGAAAAAAGGAAGTTACTATCTTTCTGAATTATAATACAAAGAATTTGTAAATAAATATAATTCTGACATGGAACGGGAAATTCGGGAAAATAATGTTAACTCTGATTTATAAAAAGAAAATTTACAAAAACAATTCCTGTTTCAAGTTAGAATTGATCAGATTTTGAAAATTCTTTGTTCCAAATCAGAATATGTTTGAACTTAAAAATTCCTTTTTTTTCAAATGAAAAATTTGCCAGAATTGAAAACTTTTCCCTTCCAAATTTTAGAAAAAGGAAGTTAATACAAGGGTGCACAGTCTTCCCTTTTTTTCCTTAGTTTCCCCCTTTTCCCCTATTCTCAAAAAACTTCCCCTTTTCTCTTTAAATATACTATATTTGAAAATAAATTATATGAATTACGCGGAAAATTCTTTGAAATTATTGAGTGTGCTCATTGTTGAATAATAATTAAAGCAATTATAGCATTTGAATACATCATTTATGAATAAATAAGGTACACTTTTCAAGTGCATAACCAGAAAAAAAATACTCTTTAAACAAATTTGAAGCTAAAATATTTCAAAGCATGTTGAAAGTGTGAAAACTGGAGACAGAATTTTTTATCCAATATAAAATTGGAACAGTTACAAAATATATAGTACTTTTTAAATAAGTATTAGAAGGTGAACACTTTTTAGTTGAAGTGTGCAAAGTTAAATACCTAATTAAAAAATGGAATATTCCAAATTCATCAACTGCAATATTAAAAGTCCTAACTTGAGAAATTTTTAATTTGAGTTTAAGAGCACTGAAGAGTAGGGCGGAGTGAAAATGTTAAAATAAATCAAGGCGTTTGAGCTGAAGAAAAAAAAACTTGGGTTGGCATTCGAGAAAAGTGAAAAGAAATTTTAAGTCAGTAAATTTTAACGATTTCAAATTCAAAATATTTCCTATTCATTCAAAAATTATGACGAATTTGTTATATTTACAGCTTTCACCAGTGAACATTAATAAAAAATTACGAAATTTAAAAATAAATTTTTGCTTCATAACCATTTTTTTGAAAATGTGCAAAAACATTTTTTTTTCGATTGAATCATATGCACACATTTTTAAAAAAGTTGAATATTTCGAATCTAAAATTTATTCAGCTTGAACCAAAGAAACATTTTATCATTTTGCTTTTTCGGGAAAAAAACTTTTGTCGTGATTTAGGATTTTTGGGATTTCATATTCTTTTTGTGATTTTGCAACGTTATGAACCGCACGAAAAAAAAGTTTCCCATGAATAAAAAATAATAACATGTTTCTTTGGTTCAAGCTGAAGAAATTTCAGGTTCGAATCAATTTAAAAACATTTTTTTGGACATTTTCAAAAAATTTTAAATCAGGCAAAATAGTTTGTTGACTTTTTGAAATTTCAAATTCAAAAAAAGAGAAGAGAAGATATTCCCCGATTTCAAAAAAATGTTCTCTACTTGTTTTGGATGTCGATCCACAATTTGTTATCCCTCAGCTCAAACGATTCGATTAATTTTAGCATTTTCACTTCGCTCTACTGAAGAGCGTAGTTTTAAATTTATATTGAAAGTATTAATGATAGTATGGCAGAAATTATAAATCTGGGAAACAAATATTTATGAGAACGATGTTAAACATATAACAATTGTGTATTTAACTAATTTTATTTAAGAATTTTGATTTTGATTTAGAAGAAAGGCATTTTTTGAAATCCCTGTTCAAGTTCAGAATTATAATTCTTTTCAAAAATTCCCTGTTCCAAATCAGAAATCTGTCAAATTTTCTAAAATTTCTAGTAATATCTTGAAATCTTTAAAAATATTTTGAAATCATTCGAACCCCTTGAACCCTTAAATTGATCGGGAGAAAACCGGAAATTTAAAATCATCCATCGAGTAGACACCCTGATTATGTAAATGTTTTTATTGCTCTCTGTACAATTTTTGTTTCAACTTTGTTTACTAAAACTTCTACAGGATATAACGGAGGAGACTACGCATTTAGTTGCTATGAGGCCTGGCACCCAAAAGGTGAATATGACAAAAAAGAGAGGGGATATTAAAATTGTGAACCCAGATTGGCTTTGGACGTGCGCTGAACGCTGGGAACACGTAGACGAACGATTGTTCACCCTTACAGCTCAGGTATGTTTGCAAAAAATTCGATTTTCTGGGCTCGATTCGTGCGGCTTTTTCGAATTTTTGCCCTTTTTTTTAATGCGACTTTTTGAAGATAAATGCAACTAATTAACTTTTTGCCGTGTTTTTAAGAAGTTCTCTATACTTAGTTTCAGTTTTAGTCAGAATGAAACTTTACAAATTTAAATTCAAAACTAGAAAAAGTTGTATCATTTTAATTAAGAAAATTAAATAATTTTTAATTTCCTGAATCCGTATTCAAAGTTTTACTTTTTTCCAATTGCAGCCTCAATAGTTGGACATTTTTAAGTGGAAAACGTTTAAAATCGATTTATTTTAAATTCAATTAGTCTTCATATTCTTTCCCCCTTCCCCCTCTTTTCCTTCTTTTCAAAGAATTCCTCTTTTTTCCTCCCTGTCGTAAATAACATTCCCTTTTTTCTCAGTTTTTCCTTCAATCGAAGTGAATTAAAGAACCCAATAAGAAAATCCAACTATTTTTAGTTGAACGTTCCTTATTTTTGGTTAAAAATTCGACTATTTGGTTGAAAATTTAATTATTTTGTTGAAAATTCTAATATTTTGTTAAAAGGTCATCTTTTTTTTGTCGAAAATGTAACTGTTTTGTTGAACATTCGCCTTTATTGGATAGAAAATTCATCCTCTTGGATTGAAAATTCATTTTTCCTCGTTGAAAATTAACTTTTTTGTTGAAAAATGAACTGTCCTTTAAAAAATTCTTCGTTTTGGCATTGATATATAGTCCAACAATTTGGTTGTACGTGCAACTGTTGGGTTCAAAATTAATTAATTTTTATTTCTTGAAAATTCAACTATTTGATTAAAAATTCATCTTTCTTAGTTGAAAACGATCTATTTGTTGAAAATTCAACTTTTCAGGCTGATAATTCAACTGTCTTCTAAAAAATTCATCGTTTTGGCTTGACAGTTCAAACTATTTGGTTGCAACACTTTTTTTAGCGATGACACTATTTTTCTACCATTTCGAAAAAATCACACTAATGACACTATTTTCTCACAATTGTCTGCTAATGCCACTATTTCTTTACTTTTCTATAAGAAATATTTTTGAACTTGTTCGCTAATTGGCTGCAAATTATCTCAATGTCTGATTAGGTGCCGTCCAAAATGTTGAATTTTCAAGTCACATAGATGAGCTTTTAACAAAACAGCTGATTTTTCAACGAAATAGTTAAATTTTCAACCAAAAAGATGAATTGTCAACAAATTATAGCAATTTTCGACAAAACAATTGAGTTTGCTGCCAAATTGTTGAATTTTCAACCTGAAAATACTAACATTCATGAAGAATGTAATAGCTGATAATTAGATGACATCTTTGCTGTTTTTTCGAAAGACGTCGTTTTTAATTGACCCAGTTATTATAATTGTAAAGAAGATTTTTTTATTGGTATTAGGGTCGATAATGTTTTGTTTTGTGTTCTAGAATTAATTTTTAAAAAGATATCTATTTGCAAGTAAATTAAAGTTAGATTTTCTATGTTTCGTCCCCAGTGTTGTTAAATTACATGTGATAACTTAGCGACGTCCAAACTAAGCCTCAATTCGCGCAGTTGTGGGAAGAATAATATATGGAAGAGAAGGAGAAGGAAGAAAATTAATGAGAATAAGTTTAAAAATTCGTTTTTTGGTTCACAAATCAACTCAATTAAAAAGTAATGATTTCTCTTCAACTTAGTAATTTATAATCTTTTAAGTTATATTCTGGCCCCTATCCGTGGCTCGAAGAATATGTAAAAAAAAAAAAAAAATTTAATTTTTTGTTGTGTTTTTTGAAAAATCAATTCAAAATTTATATCGATTATATTAGTTTTCAACCCCTATCCGTGGTTGAAATGCACAATATCATTGATTGCAAAATTTATCAAATTTAGAAACTTATAAACGAAAAAATTAAAATTTTTGTTTGAAAAATATACATTATAATTAATTTAGATCAATTAAAACTGATATAGAAATAGAAATGGCCATCAAGAAGTTGAAAAATAACAA
>CAKNYM010021065.1:0-13560 GCA_932195095.1 Andricus curvator | reverse complement strand
AGGAGAAGGACAAGGTATGGGGTAAATTAGAGAGTATAGAGAATAGAGAGAAAGAGGTTGACAAAAAAAGAGAAATAATAAGATGGAAGAAAGTGTAAACAACTTAGAAATCAGGAATGAGCATATGGGGAAAGAAACAGGGAGTGCAGAAGTAGGAAAAGGGAGAGAAAGGGCGAAGAGAAAAAATAACATAGTAGTTAAGGGACTGACAGTAGAGAGTGAAACAGGGGAAGCGGAAATCAAAAATCTTGTGAGAGATATTGGAGTTCAGGTAAGGGTAGAAGGAGTTAAGAGAACAGGAGAGACGAAGGAAGGAAAAGAAGGAATGTTTATAGTAAAAGTAGGGAGTGAGGAGGAGAAAAAGAAAATTATGGAGAACAAAAAATTATTGAAAGGAAGAATTTTTTGACATGAATTGACAATTTGACAAATTTGACAATTTGACATGAAGAGAGAGGAAAAGAAGATAGCAAATAGAGCAGAGGGCATGGGTAGAGAGGAAAAAGGGGCGCATAGTATGGATAGTGAGAGACAGGGTATGGATAAATGGAGAGGAATGGTTCTGGGACAAAGAATCAGAAGAAATGAGGAAAAAAGAAAAAAAGAGTTGAGAAAGGTAGGAAAAAGGAAGAGCCAAAAGAGGTTATAGATGAAACAGAGGGTTTTTCAAATGGCAAGGCAGAAGAAAAGTGAGGAAGATAGGTGAGGGAAGGGAAGAGAGAAACGTGAGAATAGCTTTCTGGAATGTGTCAGACTTAAAGAACAAGAATGAAGGATTTTTGAGGGAGTTAGAAAAGTGGGATGTGATTATGATGAGTGAAACCTGGGCGAATGCGAAGGACTGGAAGGGTATGAAAAAGATTTTACCGGAAGGTTATGTGTAGAAGGTGCAAGAAGCAAGAAAGGAACACGTTAATGGGAGACGGATGGGAGGCATGGTCTCAGGGGTGAGAAAAAAATTGGCAGTGAAAGAGAGAAAAGATGGGGACAGGGAGGAAAAAGATGGAACAATGGTAAGAAGGATTATAATTGGAAAAGTCAAAATAGCGGTGGTTTATTTATATAGAAGAAGAGGGGAAGTGGAAGGTTGAAGAGTAATAAGGAGGTGGATGGAGGAAAAGAAGGAAGAGTTGGTTTTTAGTGGAGGTGACTTGAATGCATGGACTGGCGAACAAGGGGGAGGGCTTCGGGATGGAGAAAACGAGGATTATAAAAGAAGCTCCAAATATAGCGAGACAGACCGGGAGGAGAGGAGGTTACTAGACGTAATAGGAAAAACAGGATGGTTTATATGTGATGGCAACATGAAAGGAGATGAGAAAGGAGAGCTCACATTTATACGTAATGGAGAAACAGTAATAGTCTACATCCTGGCAAAAGAAAGAATGAGGAATATGATAGGGAGTATGAAGGTGGGGAATGAGATAGGGTCTGAGCACTTCCCGGTAATAGCTACACTCAAAGCTGGCGTCCGTAAGAGCGGCAGAGGGAGAAAGGAAGGAGGGGGAGAAAGGAACACGAAAATGGGAGTCTGGGGGGTAGATACATTAAAAGAGTTTAAACAAAAAATGGAAAAGGAGAATGTTAGATATGAAAACGAGGAGGAAGTAGACTCGTTGATTGAAAGTTTGAAAGAATCGATTGAGAAGGTAAGGGATGAGATAGGTACAAAAGAAGAAAGAGAAGAGGGAAAGAGAGGCTGGTGGGGTGAGGAATAAAAGGAGAGTGAAGACAAAATGAAAGAGTGTGTGAAAAAAGGGAGAAAAGGGGAAATGGAGAAGAGGGAATACAACAGGAGAAATAGAGAACATGAAAGATTGCTGAAAAGGAAAAGGGGAAAGGAGAAATACAAGGAAGAAGTAGAAAAAACGATCAAAGAAGGTAGGGTTTGGGATGTGATGAATAGGGAAAGAGGGGGAAGGAAGGGCGTGAATGAAGAAATAGAAATGGATGAGTGGACGGATTATTTCAAGGGTCTGTTAGGGGGATAGCAAAATAGGAGCAGAGGGGAAAATAGAAGGATAGTCCAGGGAGAAATGGAGGAAGGGAATGAAATAACAAGAGAAAAAGTGGATGAGGCAATAGATAGACTAAAAAGAAACAAGGCTACAGGAGTGGATGGCATGAAGAACGAAGCGATGAAGTATGGAGGAGAAGGGGTTTTGGAAAGGGATGCCGAAGATCTGCAACAAGTCCTAGAAAGGAGAAGGGTGGCCGGAAGAGCGGATGACAGGGGGGGTGGTACCGCGTGTCAAGAAAGGGGAGGGCAAGAAGGTAGAGGAGTACAGAGGGATGACTCTCATGCCAGTGGGCTATAAAATATATGCAAAAATTCTAAGCAAAAAGGTTAGAGAGACAGATTGAAGAAAAAGAAAGTATCCGACACAATCAGACGGGATTTAGAAAAGAGGATGGGGACTATAGATAACAGTTACGTACTCAACCACCTAGTTAACAGAAATTTAGGGAGAAATAAAGGGAAATTAGTCGCATTGTTTGTAGATTTCAAAGCAACTTTTGACTTAGTGAATAGAAAAGTGTTATGGCAGGCAATGAAAGAGAGGGGAATAGAGGAAAGGTTGGTGAAGAGGATAAAGGAAATTTTTACAGAAACCAGGATTAGGGTGAAGATAGGAAAGGAAAAAGGGGAGATATTCTGGACAGGGAGAGGTCTAAGGAAAGGGTGCCCGTTGAGTCTGCTACTTTTCGAAATGCTGCTGGCAGACTTAGAGAAGAAGTTAAAGGAGAAAGGGAAAGGGGAAACGGTTTTGGGTAATAGCAAACTATACTCTCCAGAATACGCGGACGACGTAGCTCTGTTAGCAGATGGTGAGAAGGGGATGAACCTAATGATGAAAATTTATGAAGAGTATGTGGGAGCAAAAGACTTGACGGTGATCGTGGAGAAGGCCAAGGTGATGTGCTACAGAAAAAGGAAGACCAAAATAGATTACGTTTGGAAGATGAACGGACAAAAAGTGGAAATTGTGGAGGAGTTCTTTTACCTATGTTTTTGGTTTGAGGCAGGAGGGGGAAACCAAGTGCAGGTGAGGAAAAGAATCGAATGTGCGAGTAAAGAAATGGGCCAAGTATTGGGTATAGGAAAGAGAAGGTTCAACGATGATTTGAGGATGAGTGTTTGGCTGTTTGATGCGTTGGTTTGGGCGGTGTTGTGTTATGGATGGGAGGTCTGGGGATGGAAGTAACATAGGAAAGTGGAAAGCATGCATGGGAGATTTCTGAGATGGGTAATGGGGGTTAGTTGGAGTTGCTCAGGATACATGTTAAGAGAAAAATGAGGAAGGGAAAAAATAGTAACTAGACAAATTAAGAGAGCCTGGAGGTTTGAAGAGAAGTTGAAAAGGGGAGAAAGGAGCAGAATAGCACAAGTATGCTTGGACGAAGTTCGGAATAAGGAGACAAAAGGCAATTTGGGAAATTCGAAATGGGAGGAAGAAAGGAAAACAATGAGGAGGGTTTGTGATATAAAAGAAGGGGTCCCGGATTGGCAGAACATAGAATTAGAGCTATTAGTAAGACAAGGAGAAGAGAGATGGAGAAAGATTATGTATTCGAGGTACAATAGATTGTATATGATGGTCAAAGGGTTAACGGAACCAGAATATTTGCATAAAATGAAAAGGGAAGACAAATGGAGTAGGGTGGTACTGTTTAGAATGGGAGAAGGAGTGAGAGTTTGTAGATATTGGATGGAGGAAGAGGAAAATCTGTGCAGTATGTGGATATGAAATGGAGTCATGGGCACATGTGTTAGAGAGGTGTACAGGAGAGGAAGATGGACAGTTGAGTGTGGATGAGTGTGTGAAATGGATTTTGAATGGTAATGGACAGGGAGTGACGTAGCTGAAGAAATTGGAAGAAATAAGAGAAAGTAAGGGAACAGGGAAGAGCCAAACGGGTAATCCTATTAAAGGAAATTAAATACCAAAAATTTAACTTTTAAAATCGTTGAAAATGTATTCTATGGTAAGAGGAAACGGAAGCCCTGGAATATCGCTCATTTTTTAAAGTTAAAGAATTATAAGTATTAAGATTATTGTTATTTTAAGTAAGTCTAAGCATTAGAATATAAGCAGCGGTTAAGTTAGATTAAGGATGGAATGTAAATATATGTACAGGGAGCGGAGGCCCTCATACCCTTAAAAAGGAGAAATTAAATATACATACACATACATTAATCCAACTCAGCAACCCCTTTCGTATATACATTGGAAAAATTCAGTTGAAATAATGAAATTAAGTGATCAAACATTGATAATCCCCACGAAATTATTTTCATCCACTTATTCGTTTATAATAAATTCAATAAATGTTTAAACTTCTACATTTCTACCGAAAAACATGTATAAATAGTTGTGTCATTGACTCTAGATCTTCTTGAATGAATCTGAATATTTTATAACGAACGGTATTCTTCAAAAGTCAAAAATTTGTGTTGTCATTTTGTTTTTGAAATAAAAAGTGTTTAAACGCTTTTATAGAAAATCGGATTTAAAGAATGTATGCGGAATTTTATTATTTCCATTTATAAGAAATTTCGAATCAGATGAAAATAATTCTGGTTTGAAAATTAATTTGTCCACAGTCACTTTTATTTGCTCCACTGAGCCGCGTCGCGCCATAGAAGACGTGACGTTTGAATTTTGTTCTTCAAAACCAGTGGCAAACACACTCCAATAATTTCAGGGCTTGTAGACCACACGTTTATCTTCCTCTAACGAAAAAAATGAATAAATGAAAAATGTTTTTTTTGGGAAACGCTTTTTTCATTTTTATTTTTTTCACTAAAAACTTAAAAAATAAAATAAAATTTTCTTTTCACATTTTTTTATTTTGAAGTGTATCTTGAAACAAGAGAATTCAGGCGGCGAAAAAATAAATCAGTCAGTTAGAACCCAAGGTATGCTATATCACCACCAAACAATTAATATCCTGAATTACAGCTAAATTCCATTTTGACATGAAAATTCTTGTGATTAGATGACGTGCAATCCACTCCGTGAAAACCCTTGAGATGCCTAAAAATCGTTAAAAATTCTTGGAATTCCATGAAAAATTTCGAAATCATTAAAAATATTTCAAATCTTGCGAAATCTCGTGGAATCTGGTTCGCGGTGAAAATCAAAATTCAAAAATCATCCTCACTTAATTAATGGAGCTTTCTTGATGGATCCTTGTTGACCAAAACTAATACAACTTACCCGTCTGACCATAACGACCATATCGAATCGAATCCGATACCTTTAAATTTGGAAATGCTTTTAAATATTGGGAATCTATTACTTTTAGATACTCTTAGAACAGCCATTCGGTGAATCCATAATATGATAGCCGAGTTACACGGGAAAAAGATTCTCTATTAACTTGAGAAATTGCATTTAAAATCATGCAGGAAGATCTAGTTTGGGGTGTCAGAATGATTTCGTATTTATATACATCATTCTATGGTGAAAGTGAAGCAAAACGTATTTCAAGGTTTGTTCAAAACATTTTTTTTTATTTGTTACAATCAATCGAAATTCACCTACGAATTTTCAAAAATCATAGCATTTTCGTCGGAAAAATTGTTTTTTTTTTACTGATACGAGCCATTAAAAAATTTCGTTTTAACGATTGAATTAGGTCAACATTGAGTTAGGTATTGCTTTTTTAATCCTCTCCTAATCATGAGGTATTTTACCTGCATTTTTTATTTTATTTTTCCAATATTGCAAAAAAAAATTAGTTTCGAGCACGTAGGTAAAGCATTAAAATATTGAATTTTTAATTAGTAAATCTATTGGAAACTCTCAATAAGATTCGACAGTAAATTCCTGGGTAGACGCAAAAAGTCAATATTAAAAGCTGGCACTAATAATTAATAAATATTATCTACGTTGCGTGACTAGCTTCTCATATTAGCTCATTAAAAATTAATATTGCTGAATTACGTGTTGCACTCGATGTGGTGCACCAACATTATTTCAACCAAAAAGACCTAAACTTCAAATAAAAAACATTTGAGTTCGACCAGAAATAGGAATTTAAAAAAAAAATTTAATCCTCAACTGAAACATATTGATTTTCAACAAAGCGGTTACATTTTCGAACAAAACAAAAGGAATTTTCTACCACAAAAGATTAATTTTCTACCACCAGAGATGAATTTTTAACGAAATATTTGAGGTTATAAGCTACAAAGTCAAATATTTGAGAAAACATTTTGTCTTTTAAGCCGTAAAAAAGCAATTCTTCATCTAAAATAATATTTTTGACTACATCTACCAAATATTTAAAATTTCAAACAAAAGAGACGAATTTTCAACAAAATGTAGAATTTTTAACCAAATAGTTGAATATCCAACCTAGAAAGATGAATTTTCAACCTGATGTTCGAATTTAAAAGAAAATGTTTAAACTTCACCCGAAAAGAGTTGAATTTTCAACAGCAAATTTAATTTTACATGAAATTTCAACAACAAAAATTATTTGAAGTAGGCGTTATGCACTTGTAAAAAAGGATTTCGTAGCCAATTAAGACATTAATTCTCTTTAACTTCACACAAGCAATTTAATTAATTTAAGGTCAGGGACTTGATCTGAAAATATTATTCATTATTCAGGTCATTCTATATATCTTACTTAAATCTTAGGCCGCATTTTTCACGACGGCATAAGTAGACTTTTGATACTTTTTTCAAAAACAGTATGTTTCATAAGCTAGAATACTTACAAACTTTCATTATTATGAAACACATAATAAGTATTTCATATAATTTTGTATATATAGTTACTGAGGATTCGGAGATATGGAAAAGTTTAAGAATATCAGGATAGAAAACTGTAATTATTTTGAATTAAATCATATTTAAACACAAAGAAAAATCGTTTAATTCAATTATTTTAACTAATTCATATCACTTTTTCCTCAACAGTGATGTCATATTCCTAGTGTGTTTCCAGCCATCGCATTAGCGTGTTCGGTTCATTTAAGAGACACTAGTAGTCTTGCGCGCGCCTATTAATTTTTTTGTTAATGAAAAAGAATAAACCAAATACTTATTTTTTCTATGTTATTCATATCTAATTAATTTTACAAAATATTTGTATAAGATAATTAGAAGGCACTACAGGATGATGTCTGTAGCCTCCAATAAGGAGCTCCTTTTCGTTTTTTTTCTCTGTTAAAGGAGTAATGGATTTTTCATAATTTATTTGTAAGTAAATTCTGCGATCGTTATCATTTCGAAAAACTTGTGAATATAATTATAATTCAATTCATTACAATGGGCTCCTAAATTTGTTTAACCCATAACTTATTTGTGAATTATATTGCCGTATTCATTTATTTTTATTTTATAAATTAAAAGAAATGTTATTTCTAAAATAAATGGTGAATTGTTCGTTATAACATGACTATGAGTATATACATTTCAATTTGATAAATACTAATTCAATTTAATAAATAAATACGAATAATATTAATTTTTATTGTTATATAAGGGCCAATGAACGTTACTACAATCCAAGCAAGCGAAGATCAAGGCGGCTCTGTTGGGATCAATGACTTCAACTGCTCGGCTATCGAAGAACGAAAATCGTGACACGTTCCATTACTGTCTAACCTACTGATGCCTCGTGTCACACGCATATAGAAGGCGAAAACGATAATCGTGATAATCGAAATCGACAATATCGTTTAGAGATTTCTTATCAAGAATCCACCTTATTTCGTGCCAGAGATTTATGTGACAGGTCGTTATTTTCACGATGTGCACCGAACTCTCGATTTCAGTCCAGTTTCGGGGGTTGCCTGCAAATAGCCTTGACTACAAGCCGAAATGATCCAAATGTAAACAGTCAGGGCCGCCTGAACCGTTTCCAATTTAAATGCATAATATTGCGCAATATACTCGACTGTCCGTCTCTCGCCCTGCGTGCTGAAAAACTGCGTGGGCCAGCAGTTCTAGGAAGGTCGAGACCAGGGGGACAGAATCCGAGAGTTGAGTGTAATTTTATACGGCAGAAATTAATGTTTGGAAAGATGACGTAACACGTGGAGTGACATTCGGGTCTGCGTATGAGAAAACAATCAGGAATAGGTAACATACCATAGCTCTGATGAAGGTTTTGCTTCATGTTTATTTTTTCATAATCAAAAGCTTACATTATTTAATATCAGCGTTGATTGTTCACAATTTATTTATAACTCTATAAGATTTGTTTTTATTTAACATTTCACAGAAATTAAAACGTAATTGTTGGACATATATTACTATGGATTAGTATAACACGCGGATTATTATTCAACCTTCCATTTAAATTACAATACATAAAATGGATGGTCTAGAAACATCAAAATACTTTTTCCTTCTATAGACATTGTAACATTTCATGTCTCAATTTAATATTCTAATTCGAGCGGCTCCAGGACGAGTATGTGTTGAAATTTTCACAGACTTTCTCTGACGAACTGTGAAATAAACTTTTTCGAAAAATAGTATCAAAATAGACAAAACCACGCTTCCACAAAACATCGCCAGAAGTGATGCTATATCCAGAACAGTAACCGGCTGATATTTTTGTTTAGTAGGTGCATTTATGGAGGAAATTTTTCTGCTGCTGCTGTCTAGAACCTTTGAGCTTATGTGTTTCAATATACCATTTTCCCTGAGTTTTGTGATGCTAAAAAGTGATTATGGTATCTAAGTAACGAAATTCAAACCACGGATTTTGTATTGTATATATATATTAGTGATAAAATGAGATCCTCCTATATGTATGTCTGAGAAAATTTGTAATTTAGAAATTTAGGATAGAACCCAATAAAACGACATCTTCCATACTAATAGTTAACGTTTATATTTAAAAATTGACAAAATGACAAAAAAGACGCAATATAGTCAATGCGTGTAAAGTCAATTTGTAAGAAGAATAAAAATGTCTTTTTCACGTCTGGGAAAATTCATAATATCAATTTCTAAATGTCAATTTTTAAATATAAATGTTAACTATTAGTCTGGAAGCTGTCGTTTTTATTAGGTTCTATCCCAAATTTCTGAAATGAGATCCTCATAATTATTCCTTTTGTTATGCAAAAATTTCGTGCGACATAAAATTAATTAGTTTTTGTTATCAATATTTTGTAAGTCGTTTTATTCGCATTTGAAAATGCGTTGTATATTCTGAAAATGAAAAACCAAATTTTTAATTTGCCGTGGAAAGAATGAATCAAAACTTGTAGTTCAATCCTAAAATTTCATATGGATCTGATGAGACCAATTTCTGAAAAAATGTTCAATTTTGACAGTTTAAACCAATAAATGTCTCGCATTTTTTATATTTACTTAAAAAAAGACAATTGAGATTCACATTCCCTTGAAAATAAATAATGATAATAAATTAATAAAAGTCACACCTAAATTTTTTCTTTACAAACGAATTAACTGTTAACGCATAAGAATGAAATGGAGGAATGAACAAATTTTTGTAAATTCTATCCAGAATGTAAGACCCCTAAAAACACCTGTTCTAACAAAAACAAAATATGAAATCATACTTTATTGCCTCATTCTTAATTTTTTTAACTTACTGACAATCGTTTAAACTGTATTTATTGTTTGAGACTGATTTTTTTCACAAAATATCGAGGGGAAACAGTCTTTCCCATAATGAATTAAACTTGTTGAAAGGTCCTGATAACATCGTTTTTGAGAATCTTAAAAAAATCTGGGGGTTTCGTAAACGAAATTCAAAAATGTTGTTTCTTAGGGGCGAATACTAGATAATAAAGGGTACAATATTATAAATATTTCCTCGATCACGGGCAGGATTATATTCTTTCAACTGAAAAAAATTGAGCGAATACTTACTGATAATTAATAGCTTCTTTGTACGGGCTGTTCTTAGGCAAGTACATACGGTAAGCTACGAAGCGTTGAAGGTTAATTTTCACCAAACTGCACGGTACTTTTATATTAACAGACAGCAAAGATAGACTTATGTCATTTGTCAGCAATGCTATGTTTTTACTGCAAATCTAAAACGATTAGGAGTTAATTTGGCATAAAAAAAATATCAAATAATAATGGCACAGTAATTTCTTCTGCAACGACTTATTTCAATATACGTGTAATGAAATGAGATAAACTAGCTTAATTTAACATCAAACAGATACATTTTAGAGACATACATTTTGTATAAAAAGATTTTCTTGACTAGGATTTTTACCAGATTTAAAGCATCTTGAACGTTTGTTGGTGATTGGTCTCTCTGTATGAGCTTCTTTTTCATTGCTATCCACACAGGATCCTAAAAGTAGAAACGTGACAATGAAAAACTTAAATATTTTGTTTTAACTTGAGCCACCCCTTCAAATCTTTACTGGTGGCAAATGAATTAACACGTATTATTTGTTTTTTATGTTTCTTTGGTGTGAGCATTTTAAGAAAAGCGAAATTGCGACAATTATTGAACCAAAATACGTCTGATTTTGAGAACTACGAGAGGCGCACCCCTGAGATTATATCTCTGTGTAAAAGGTTATAAAGTATTTTTTTTTTCCTGGTAAACTTATTTTTAGAACTAACTCAAGCATTGTGAAGGATAAAAATCAGCTTGAAAATAAAAAAATATAATTTTTTATGAAACGACGCAAGAAACGAAAAAAAATGTATAAACCAAAATTAAACAAAAAAGTTCTACAGGTGCGTAGTTTTTCTTTTAATCGTAAAAAATAACATTGAAAATAGAGAACATTAAATTTTTCTATAAATCAGTGATGAGAAAACGGGGATATCTCTGGCATGATTAGTAGTGTCAACCCAAAAATCACTACTGGGCATACCAGAGATATCCGCGTTCTCCCATCACTGGTATAAATGACACAGGTTACGGAAAAAAATGAATTGACAAAATATTGATGTGAAAGAGCTAGACGATATCAGTAAGCACGTGCTATGCAAGGATATTATTCACGCTATGCAAACTGGTGTTCTTTTGAAGAAATTATCGTTTATGAAACCCTTCAAGGTCATCTTCCCTAAAAGGGAAGAATGACATGATGAAGGAAGCAGGGAAAAAGTATGCACACCAAGAGGTCTCGTTTAGTACACCGACGGCTCTAAGGACTCATTGGCTGGAATCTATGGGAAGAAGCCCAGGTCTGAGATAACAACACCACTGGGCACATTCCCTGCAGTTTTCTAGGCTGAAATAATAACTATTAGAGCTTGCCTGAAGAAAATTTGCAAACGGGTTAGAAGTTTGAAGACTCTACAATGTTGAGTATTTGTCTTACAGCTATCAATAGTGAACGCTCTCGGTGAATTTGTAAACCTGGGAAAAATTGGTCATCGTTATGTGATACAATACTTTCATTTGAAAGGTCTCAGTCCAACCAATATCAAAGCCGAGCTAAGTTCTACTCTGGGCGAGTCTGATCCTTCGTTTACAACAGTAAAGTTGGGTGGCAGAGTTGAAACAAGGTTGTACAAGCTGCCAAGAAAAACATCGCAGTGGTAGACCAAATAAGATGACCACGCTAGAAATGGTGAAGAAAATCTATAAAATAATATTGGATGGCCGTCGACTAAAAGTGCGCGAGCTAGCAGACATGGTAGGCATTTCAAAAAGTGCTGTACATCGCAAATATTGACTGAAAATTTGGACATGAAAAAACTGTGTGGCGATGTTTCACAGATGTTTCAGTCCGATTTTTTGCGTCGATTCACAACTATGGATGAAATATGGGTCCATCACTTCACATTTGAGACGAACGAACAGTCAAAACAATGGACTGCAAGGAGAGAATCGGCTCCAAAGAAGGCGAAGACAGTTGCATCTGCTTGCAAGGTTATGATAACAGTTGTTTGGGATTCACGTGAGATAATTTTCATTGATTATCTTCAAAAAGGAAAAAAAATCAACGGCGAGTATTATGCAAACATATTACAGCGTTTGAGTGATGAAATACGAAAAACCAGCCGCATTTGGAGAAAAAGAATGTGTTGTTTCATCAAGATCATGTACCAGTTCACAAATCGGTTATCGCGATGGCCAAAATCAATTAACTAAAATTCAAATTGCTTCCTCAAGCACCCTATTCGCCAGATTCAGCCCCTTCGGATTATTTTCTCTTTCCAAAGTTGAAAAAATGGCTCGGTAGTAAAAGATTTGCTAACAATGAAGAAGTGGAATCTGCGGTTAATGTCAGGGTATCGACTGCGTTGAGAAATAGAGGTATTTTTTCCATATTTTTTGTGTTTTCTTTGTTAGGTCGGGTACTTCTGGGACCACCCTTGTATACTTCCAGATTAGTCTGGAGTTGCCTTCAAGATCTTGTTGAGGTTGCCGGTAAAAACTGACTCAGTCTGATCTGCGTTTCCGGCCAGGAAGATATTGAAGGTAATGAGAAAGGAGATGCACTGGCTAAGATGGTGTTTTCCTTGTCCTGATTGATATGGACCCTACTGCAGTATCTCGTACAAATCGGCGAAAGGAGCCCTTTCATATACAGCCGAAATTGGATTTAGTTTCCCTGGATTGTGTTCTTCCGAGAATTGATGCCGCGCCGCGGGTATGGGTAAGACGATCTGGGGGGGGGGATGTGCAGTGTTCACACAGGCGTGACAAAACAGGAGCGTTGCGGTAGGGCGCTGTACCTTAACAGCCTAGCTGTGTAACGGCGTCATCACGTTGCGTCAGTTTACTCGAAACGGGACCAGCAGTGGGTCTATTTGACCTTGAAAACAGTGCCATCTGACACGCGAATATATGTCGCGGAGTAGTATCTCGAAGCTATTGGCGCCATATTAATGAAAAAGAGCAGTGAATATGAATTAATTTTAATGAGAAATGTTATACTGCGGCTCAAAATTAATTATTCAATATAAAATATCTTGTTAATGGTTAATTGGAATGCGTGTTCCTCCTGAATAGTCCCAAATTGGTGGCGCTGTCGTAAGTACCTAAGAGGTGTATCCGACAAAAAAAGACAGAGATGAAGAAGAAGTATTAGAAAGACAGAGAGAGTGTGATCGTTTCGAAACCTAAAGTATGACTTGTCATTGAAACACAATCGTTTTGAAATCATCGTTTTGAATTCGATCGCACCTTTTTGTAACCTCGAACTGTCAAGTGTTGACGTTAGAATTGTGGAAACTGTCTTTTCAGTGGACAGCTCATCTAATATTGATGAAAGAAAGTGTTATTCTGTTAAATAACTTTTTCTTAAGTCTGGTTATGAAACAGCATAATGCGACACGCATTATGCGCTACGTAAAAGTGTGTGCTGCCCACATGAAGTGTTTTGCGAGTATTTAGTTACAAAAACGTGATGTGCTTTTGGATTCTGCTGTCTTCGAATGGTTTAATCAAGCGAGCAGCAGAGTATCTGGACCGATTATTCAAGAGGAAGCGCTCATTTTAAAGCACGCAGGAATATTCACCGGAAATGCTTCACACGCCCTGGCTGTTTACGTTTGGAGAATCTGGATTTCATTCCACCGTGGATCCCAAAACCGAATCACAATCCAGGATTCACTGTATATATATATATAT
>CAKNYM010021064.1:0-17264 GCA_932195095.1 Andricus curvator | reverse complement strand
AAATTGTTGTTGCGAATATCAAAAGAAGAGGAAGAGTTTAAAGTAGAGAATAAGCCACTGCACAGAAAGAAATAAAGATTTATTTTGAACAAAGAAACGGCGTCAAATGTACTGAAACAAAATTGAAGCATAATTTGTTGATATTGATGGATACTAATTTTGAAGGTCAAATAGAGACACTCTACGTATTATACGGAAAAAGTAGATTAATGAGGTGTTTATGTAGACTTTTGTCAGCCTGTTTTTATTAATATTTAATAGCGTATTGATTGTATTTGATTGTTTTCTCTTTTCGAACATAAGTCTGAATTTCTCATAAGAAGAGTGAGTAAACAACACAGAAAAAACTGAAGTTAAATTTTGTTGCATGTAAAATGTTCAGCTGTTAAAGATTACATGCTATTTGGCGAAAGTTTATGTTACGATGGAATAAAAGCTGTCGTCTGCTACGTCCTTCGCAGCAATGGAAAGACGGCAAAGTATACATGAAAAGCTAGAAATCAGGACACTAGATTTAGAACCACTTTTTACTTACCTAATTGTTATTTTGAAAATAATTAGACTTTATATATACTTCCTGCCACAGTCGGTATTGTTGGTTAGGAAGAAACCCAAGAAGTAGGAATCGAATTATATTTGGAGTTGGAACATTCAGTGGCGGATCTAGGTATTTGAATTCAAAGTAACAATATTTGAAAAAAAATTTGAAGGCCTGAAAAATCCCGGAAAATAAAATTCCCGACTCTTTCAAATTCCCGAATTGGGAAATTCCCGAATAATAAAATTTTCGAATATGTAATCAAATTTCTGGTTAATAAAATTCCCGAATAATGAAATTCCCGAATTGGAAAATTCCCGAACAGTTTATGATATCACCGATATGGATAATTCCCAATAGTTTATAATATTACCGAATTTAAAACTTCCCGACAGAAAATTGCCGAATTATAAAATATCCGAACTAGAAAATTTCCGAATTTCAACAAATATAATAATGAAATATTTTTATCAAGAAAAAAATTATTTTTAATTTTTAAAGTTTCTAAAATTATTGGTTAATTTTGAAATTACGATAATTGAAAAAAATATATTTCTGGATGAAAATTGTCTTCAAATATTGTTATTTTAAATTCATACAATAATTTTAGAAACTTTGAAGAAGAAAAATATTTTTTCTTAGAAAAATATTTGATTATTGTATTTTTAAGAAATAAATAATATTGATTGAAAAACAATTTTTTTATTGTTTCGGGAGTTTTATAATGCAAGAATTTTTCAGTTTGTATATTTTATAATTTGGCAATTTTCTAGCGGGAATTTTCAAACTCGGTAATATTATAAACTGTCTGGAATTTCCTATTTTGGTAATATCATAAGCTGTTCGGAAATTCTTTATTCGGGAATTTTCCAGTTAGGGAAGTTTATTACATATTCAAAAATTGTATTATTCCGGAAATTCCCAAATCGGGATTTTGAAAGAGTCATGAATTTTATTTTCTAGAATTTTTCAGTCGTCCAAAAATTTTTATCCAAAAATATATTTTTTTAATAATTCAATAATTCAGAAACTTTAAATATTAAACTTTTGTTGATAAAAATATCATTTGTCTAAATTCGGGAATTTTATTTGGGGAATTTTCTAGTTATTTTGATATTCTAGAATTCGGAAATTTCATGTCGGGAATTTTATTATTCGGGAATTTTCCAATTCGGTAATATCATAAAATGTTGGGAATTTCATCATTCGGGAGTTTTTCATTTCGGTAATATTATAAACTGTCCGGGAATTTTATTATTATGGAATTTTCCTATGCGGGAATTTTTATTATTCGGAGATTTTCTAGTTTAGGAATTTGACAGTCTCGAGAATTTTTCAGTCTTCCCGACTTTTCAAGATAAGTGTATTTGGATATTATTTTTCATTTCGAGAAAGCTATTTAATTAAATAATAAAATCATTACACATTTTTCATGGATTTTATAATTTAATCGAATAGTTTTCAGAAAATAAAGAATAATATCCAAATACACTCATGGCGAAAAACCATTTTTTTCTGAGTTTTGAAAAAAATAAAGTTTTGTCCCAATGCAATTGGTATTATTGTTCATCCCTCAGCTTGCAGACATCTTTGATTTCACCTACCTAACCTGAAATACCTGATAGAATATACTTAAATTTCCATCAATATTATCTTAATATAAAATGTTATCTACAGTACAAAATTAAAAATTAAATTAAAATGTTCAATTTACATTCAATATTCTTGATAAATATTTATTTAATAACTTTTTAAAATACAATTTCACAAATCAGGGTGCCCTCATACGTAACAAAAATTCTGAGTTCAAAAAATTATTCAAAAAATGAAATGTTAAGTAATAATAATTTGAAGCATGAAATAAGGTCGATAGGAGTTGTAGTTGTTCAGAAATCATCTTTTAGCTTTAAAATTTTACTTCCTAAAAAGACTTTTATATTGAACTGCAATACCGACGGATCTCGAAACTTTCAAAACGGAAATTCATATCTCATAACTTGTGAATTATGGTTAAGATCATAGTAAATATAGCGACTTTTTCGAATGTTGTCGAGTGCTTTATTGACAGTCATCAAAAATATATAACCATTCGTCTGCGATAAGTGCAATTACTTTTAAAATAGAATGGTAATAAGTGCAATGTTTTTAAAAATCTCGTGTCCTGATTTCCAGACCAATTGCATCCATACTTCACACTGTTCTTTGCACTGCTGTGAACTACATAGCAGAAGACGCTTTTTTACTGACAAACAACTGACAAATTATTCCGAGATGGTTTAAAAACACGGAATTATCTTAATTTCATGTAAAGATTATTCGACAAGGTTAATTTTTGTTGCAGCGAAACTTTCGTCGGAAATCGATGTAAAGTTTATCTTCTGTTTTTTCTGTGAAAACCTTGCAAAGAGCGAATTCTCCTAAAAACAGGATAGGTAACTTTCAGAAACGTCTGTAATCCGATGTGATGACTTATGTTATTTTACATAACCTATTTCTGTTTGAAAGTTGTCTGTAAATTTTTTTATCGAATGGATTTGTACGGTTAGCCTATTTTGTGACATAGGTGCATGTCATTATTTTCTCATCACTGTAAATTGTAATTAGTATAATTGATGGTTAATAAAAAAGATTTGATGATACTTTTGCTGATGTTTTCTTCAGAAATCTTTTAACTTAACATGTTCTACTACAGTTATATTATAAGTTGAATCTTAAAAGTGTGTTTGGTATATGCCCAGATAGCAATATGCGCGCATAGTGCGACGCGCACGCGTCGCACGCGTGCGGATTTTGTCGCACGGCGTGCACGCAAGCGATGACGCAGATGCGTCCTCATATGCGTAACAGGTGCGTCGCACGTCGTGCGAGTCGCACGTCGTGCGGGCATAGTGCGAGCACATGTTGCGGGTTCTTGCGGACGGTATATATATATATATATATATATATATATATATATATATATTTAAATGTAGATTTTTAAATAAAAAGCAAGTAATTCATCTTGAACGTAATTTTTATTAAAATAAGAAAAGTTTTTTTGAATTAACGCATTCGAAAAATATTTTTATGTTTCAAGCCTCTCATAAAAACAATCGTGTATTCTCTGAAAGACATTCGACTTCACACTTTAAAATGGTCTATATTTAGTATCTCACACAAAAAAAATACATTGAGGGTCAAAATGATCCAATTGATACATTAAAAAATAAGTATATATTTACCTTCAGTATTATTATTTATTTACCAGACGAAACGTTATTCACTCGAAACTATATATCAGCGAACACGAAAACTGTTTACAACCAGAAATTATTTTAAGTAAATATAATAAAATGATAAAATATCTGAGTGCCCACGAAGACTGCAAATTGTCAACATTCAATGACGAATCGATAAACGACCTAGCCTAACCACCGCAACCGAAAGGAACGTCATGTTGTATGGATATGTTTCTTGCGATGATCAGACGGGAACTAGGAACTGCTTATTTAAAACCTGATCCATAAATATAGAATAAGCAGGTTAAACTAAATTGAAAATAATTTGTTTAAATAATAAAAATAACAAACACATAGTTGTCTAATATGGAACTGCAAACATTTGTTTCTTTTTGGTAATTTATAAATTGTCGGTCCATCAAAAATACAATTATGTTTTTAAAATTGAAATTAATATTTTACATCTTTTTAATAGTAGGAAAATGGTTGAAATTTGTAGTATTTTCACAATATTAATAATTTATATTATTATTATTCAAAAATTCACCTATCACAATATGCGACTCATATGCCTCGCACATTATGTGCTTGCACGAAGTGCGAGCGATAACGCTGCGTTTCGGCACGCATGGCGTGCCTCGCATGCAGTGCGAGTAACGTGCCTCGCATGCAGTGCGAGTAACGTGCCTCGCACGCATGCTATCTGGGTGGTTTATTACAAAGAAAACAGGATGACGAGTATTTTACCCTTCTTGGAAAAAACCTTTATATCTTTCGACTTAAGTAAGATATTTAAGTTTTCTTCTTTCAAAAACACCTCCTATGTTATATAATTTTTTTGCTGAATTTTTACTAACATGACATAGTTTTTTTGTATGCTTGATGCGCACCCTGGAGGGGGGGGGGGTCGAGGAGAATGCCACGGTGATATATATGCGGGGTGGGAGTGTCAAAAAGTGGCCAAAATTGGGCCTCGTGGCTCATGGGAGCCCCCTTCCGAAAAATCTATAATGTTGATGGCTATTAATGTTGATGATAGATATTCTGTATATTATCAATTGCAAACATGACGATAATTGTATATCTTGTGTCTCTTAGAATTGAATACAAATAAATAAAAAGCGATAATTATTTATTATATTTTCCACGATAGGTAAATCTGAATCAGATAGGTTCGTAGCTGGCATAACTGTACATTTTTGCCTTGTAAGCAAATAAGAAAATTGACCCACAATTAAATAATTTGGTAACTGGATTAGAAACTTTCTAGTATATGTTTTTTAACTAAGAAATTTGGTTTTTTTTTCTTCGCATTTCTTATCAACGAGCCTAATTACTAATTCTACTGACTTAACTACGGCACTTGATTACGTTCAAAGCATGAAACCAAAGCGAATAATTACTTCAATGAACTGGATTGCGACAGTTTATATTGCTGAAAGTATTGAAATTACACGTGCAATTTTCTTTCTAAACTACTTAGAGCCAGAGATGATTTGTTATTAATTTTAGAATTTTACAAACTGATACTGGAGGTGTTATTTGAAGCAAAAGGCCAAGGTTGCTAAATTGAAGAAACTAGCAGGCATGGAGTTCGATGTTATATTGTTGTTATATTTGATGTTATACTTTTAATCAGAATATATGAAAAAATACTAAAAGCCAGTTATGAAATTATTTTTCTCAAAAGTCCATTTTTCATGTTCTCCAACTTTTTAGCAACAAATCGTTAAGTAATTTTACAAACGTGTGTAGGTATTTTCAACAACATGCCGTTAATTTTTCCTTAGGCCCTATGCAAATTTGTTATCTGAAGTGCACGCACTCATTGTTTTTGAAAACCTGATTGGCTTTTCAATGACTTTAAATTGCTCAATTTATTATTTAAAATTTTGTAATGGAATTCGATGGTAATATTCAATTTGTTTGCAACTGTTTATTTAATCTGTGAACTTCATGGTGGCGAAATATTCAATTTTTCTTGCAAATACAGATCCCAAATTATTTACTTCAATAAGAGAATGAAACATAATTTGAATACATAAAAAAATTACATTTCATGGGTTTTGAAAATCGTCTTTGGATAGCGACTAAAAATCTATTTTTTGATTTAAAAAAATAATAATAAACTGCTCCCGAGATATGGGGAAGCTGAATAAAAATAAAATAGTTGTAATCCAAACAAACTATTCTGTTCCGGGTAAATAAAGATTTCCTGTCACGGTCTCGCACTGTAACATGCGATTTTTCGTTGAAAGATGTATAAAGAGAAGAAAATTTTATTTGTAAATGAATGATAATAATTTTAAGAAATATCTTTTCTGATTGCACGGCAAGAAGTTAAGTTAAAACCCCCTTATGATAGTGACATTTTGTAGAAAATGGAGATTTAAGACTTCAGGTTGGAATTTGATTGATACTTTAGTGCTAAAAAAGTGGCAAAAAGCTTTATTTAAGAGCTTTTTCTTTGAAAAAAAGATCAACCTCCAGTTAATTTGAAACAAAATTAAAATCGCTCTCACCCGGCCAACGATGACGAAATTCAGCGAGGATTTATTCCTAGAGCATTTCGTAATTGGATTAGAAACTTTAAAAGCTCTGTCACCAAAAAGGCAGAACGAGGTAAATTTTGATCAATTAGGTTTTCTACACCCACTTACCCCAATTAAAGTATTTTCTGCAATGCTCTGGACGCTGATGTACGCATAAATTAGGTCCGACATTCGGAATTGATCATGTGGTAATTATTGAATAAATGCGAACTTTCAACATTTAAGCATAGTTAAGAAGTTTTGGAATCTATTTCAAAACACAAAGGAATTTTTTCTTTATGCAGTCGCAAGAAGAATGTAAGATGTGTTATATTAGAAACACAATCTAAATGGTTGATTTCCAAATTCGAGGGTGGGGATAGTACTGCTGATTTAATAACCTCCTCTTAAGACCAATGGCATTTAGAATCTTCGCGAAGTGAAATAAAGACGTTATGCTAAGCATATGAACTATAGAGAAGAATAAAGAAGCGTTCAATAACTTGGTAAGCATTGGCGATGATATTTACCCAATATTTCTTAGCTTGAAATACTTTGAACATTGAAATACTTTGTTGTGAAGATGAAGAAAACACGATTGAGTAGCAAGTAGAGTATGCGTTCCCGCTGGAACTTTTGGAAACTGTGACTTATTTTTTTGTAGACTGTTATTGTCAGAAGCAAAAAGACGAATCTTGCAAATTAAAGAGACAAATTGTTCTCGTTTATGGAGCATTAATATATTTCAGGTTATACATAGACACTATGGCGGCTGAATAAAAGTTTGTGTACGTAAGCGTTTACGTTAATGGTTATGAATATATTCATATCAATTTTCACTTTTAAACGCCATCAATCGGTGATGTATTCAAAAAGGAGACAATTGAAATTTTTGTAAAGTGAAAGTTAAAATGAAACGACATAATTGGCCCAAAGAAGAATTCAGTCGTTTTTTATTTTTTCAGTGTGTATTTATATATTTGTTTCAAGCTTTATACCAAGATAATAAAATAATTTGTAATCATTAAACACATTTCTCATAGCATGAGTAATATTTCATTCTGCATTTTTCTATTTGCCATGCTTTTAACGCAATGAACTATTGCAAACTCATCAGCAAAATTAGTTATTGAGCTTGTTGCTAAGCAAAGCAAGGAAAAGAACGAAGCGAAGTTTTTTAGTTATGAAACAGACGTTAGCAGTGAGTGTAGCAATTCGTGAATCTTTAAAATGTTTATAAATTTGCTTATTGCTTTATATATTTTTCTCTTAACATGTCCTTTCATCGATTGCAAAGGAGACACAAATCTACCAGATTGTTTAAAAGGTTTATTCAAGTACGTGGAACAAAACTCTTCTGCATACCAAACAATGCTGATTGTTAATAAGGATCTATTTCGAAAGGAGGCCAGAATCGAGGCAATTCTTCGAGAAATCAATCATGCCAAACCAAGTATGCTCTGCCTTGTACAAAACAAAACTATCGAGGAAAATATCAGCAATTTAAAGCAATGGAAAGGGTTGGGTTCCTCAACAACAACGTTTTTCATGATAATTGACGATGTCCAGAACAACTTAAATATTGCAACTGAAATAATAAAGCTGATGAGCATCTTGTTGAAAGGAAAATATCGGCCAAAATGTCTAGTTCTTCAATTCTCTGATGAACAAACGATACTTCATCCCAGGAAAAAGGAATTTCTTCGGAATGCTTGGAACAATCAATTCCTTCACACCAGTATCCTTGAAAGCGTTGGAAATACATACTAGGTTCAGTACTTAAATGCATTTACGAATATTTACTCAACGAAAAAATACTCATCAGGAACATCACTATTTCCAGACAAACTTGAAAACATGAATCGTTACCAGCTAAAGGCCTCAGTTGTCCATTACTCTCCGCATATTAATATTGAATACAACACATCCGGTTATCCAGTCAACTATTCGGGAAAAGACATACTGTTGTTAACTACTTTTGCAATGAAAATGAACTTCGTTGCTCATTTCGAAAAGTCACCAACAAAGTTTCACATCGAGCATTTACTTCTAAACAAAGTTAATATACGACTTATTAGGACAATGCTCCAAGTTGTTGATAGGTTTTCTTCTCTGGAACAATTGGTGGTTGGATTCGGAAGTTTCAACGCTCTTTCGCCAAAAATGAAAATTGAGGAAGATTTTTCTGAACTAATTTTCTTATACGCACTAGCCCCCATTACACTGTTTTCTTCAATTCTCTGGATGCTGATGTATGCGTTGAAACAGTACAGTAATGACTGGAATTTGCCTTTCACGGTGCAGGTCGTGTTAGGGTTAACAGTTCCTCACGAACCTGTGAATTGGAAAGCAAGGATCATGTTTGCCTATATAGTCATTGTGAGTTTCATATACTCTTCTAAGATTTATGCTATGCTCACCAGCATCAATTTACCTTCGGAATCGGAAATAGAACTGAGTACATTAACTGAACTGGACAGATCAGATCTTACACTAGAAGTAAGTCCGATGATAATTGATTGGATGAGTAAAGACGTCCAAAACTTGAACATAGTAATAAAATCGCAGTCTACATTTTTGAACCCCGAGGACTGTGCTCTTCATGCAATCGCAGATAAGAATGTGAGTTGCGTCATGTTAAAAGTACAATCGAATTGGTTCGCTTCGCGCTTCAAAGGTGGGGATGGAAGAGCTTTATCTGCGACAGTGGATGAACCTTTTATTATATCACCAGAAGGATTCTATCTAGAACCAGGATCTCCTTATGTTAAGCGATTTCGTAGTCTCCTCTTGCGATTAATGGCGTTTGGGATTTTTGAAAAGTGGAATAAAGACGTTGTGCCAAGCATTTCGCCTACAGAGAAGAACAAAGAACAGTTAGCTGACTTGGCAATCAGTCAAAACCAACTTTTCCCATTACTTGTAACTGAACTTCTCGTTGGATTTCTGATTTCTGGCATCGTCTTTGTTGTGGAAATTGTTGTTGCGAATATCAAAAGAAGAGGAAGAGTTTAAAGTAGAGAATAAGCCACTGCACAGAAAGAAATAAAGATTTATTTTGAACAAAAAAACGGCGTCAAATGTACTGAAAAAAATTGAAGCATAATTTGTTGATATTGATCAATACTAATATTGAAAGCACTTCAATTGTTTTTCAGTTTCTCTCTTTGATCAAGAGTGCGAACATGACTGAAGTTCAAAATAAGTTATGTATGTAGTTTCTTCATACGTGAATCGAAGATATACATTTTGAAGGACAATCGGAGACACTCTACGTATTTTACTGGAAAAAGTAGATTAATGAGGTGTTTATGTAGACTTTTGTAAGCCTGTTTTTATTAATATTTAATAGCGTGTTGATTGTATTTCATTGTTTTCTCTTTTCGAACATAACTCTGAATTTATCATAAGAGTAAACAAAACCTTGCAAAAAGCAAATTCTCCTAACAAAAGAGTAGGTAACTTTCAGAAACATCTGTAATCCGATGTAATGAATTATGTTATTTCACATAACATATTTCTGTTTGAGAGTTGTCTGTAAATTTGTTTACCGAATGGATTTGTATGGTTAGCCTATTGTATAATGGATGGGTAATAAAAAAGATTTGATGATACTTTTGCTGAACTCTTTTAACTTAACATGTTCTACTACATTTATATTATAAGTTGAATCTTAAAAGTGTGTTTGGTATATCGTGTTTTTCAAAGAAAATCGGATGACGAGTATTTTACTCTCCTTAGAAAGAACATTGATAACTTTTGACCTAAGAAATATATTTCAGTTTTCTTCTCGAAAAACCCCTCCTATTTTATATAATTTTTTTGCTGAATTTTTACTAACATGACAAAGTTTTCTTGTAAATTTGATGCGCACCCTATGGGAGGGGGGGCGTTGAGGAGAATCCCACGGTGTACTACATTCTGAGCGGGGGTGTCAAAAAGTGGCCGAAATTGGGCCTCGTGGCTTATGGGAGCCCCCTTTCGAAAAATCGATAATGTTGATGGCTATTAATATTGATGATGATAAATATTTTGAATATTATCAATTTCAAACATAACGATAATTGTATATCTTGTGTCTCTTAGAAATAAATACAAATAAATAAATAGCGATAAACATTTATTATATTTTCCACGATAGGTTAAGCTGAATCAGGTAGGCTCATAGCTGGCATAACTATACATTTTTGCCTTGTAAGCAAATAAGAAAATTGACCCACATATAATTAATTTTGTAACTGGATTAGGAACTTTCTAGTGTCTGGTTCTTAACTAAGAAATTTGCTTTGATTTTTTCTTTGCATTTCTTAGCAACGAGCCTAATTACTAATTTTACTGACTTAGCTATGACAGTTGATTACATTCAAAGCATGAAACAAAAGCCAATAATTACTTCAGTGAACTAGATTGCGACAGTTTATATTGCTAAAAGTATTGAAATTACACGTGTAATTTTCTTTCTGAACTACTCAGAGCCAGAGATAATTTGTTATTGATTTTAGATTTTCACAAACTGATACTGAAGGTGTTATTTGAAGCAAAAGGCCAAGGTTGCTAATTTAAAGAAAGTAGAAGGCATGAAGTTCGATGCTTAAAAGAAAACTGGATAAGAGTTCCTAAAAGGCACCTTTCCTTTTGTCGGGAGAATTCTGATTCCGTAAGATTTCTTTCACCTACTTTTCTTATGTAAACTTTAAATCATATTTTATGAAAAAAGGAAACAATCACATACAATCTTCAAAATTTAAAACTTCAAATCATGTAAAAATTTTTTATGGTATCATTGTAAATTGGTCTGTTTTTAATTATTGGACGGGCGTATTCTTGTTAGCCTCAGAAGCATAACGAATTGAAAACTATGCTCTTTAGAATCAGAATTGTATTTTTGGTAAATTTGAATTATAATATATGACAACATTAGAATGACAACTTCATAAGGACCATATGAGGTAGGCACGTTTTTCATAAAAATCTGTGCGTCCAGCACAACTTAAACATTGCAAAAGAAATAAGTAATCAGATCAGCATCTTGCTAAAAGGTCGCTTTCGACCAAAGTCTCTTGTTCTTTAATTCTCCGATGCACAAAAGTCGCTGGATCTCATGAAGAAGAAATTGCTCTGGTGTAAGAAATTTTGAAAATTTTTAAGAATAACTGATGGATTTTATTTTATTCAAATTTGATTTGAAATTGAATTTCCGATTGGTGGAATTTTTATCTATAGCTGAAATTAAAAATAAGAATTGATTGATTTGATTTAAATTCGATTAAAAATACAATTTACGATAGTTGCAATCTTTATTTTTTAAAATTAAGGAGAATAAACAATTGGTTCGATTTGACTTAAATTTGTTTTAAAATTTAGTTTCCGATAAGTATAATTTTCATTTTCAGCTAAAATGAAGGAGAATATTTGATTTATTTGACTTTAATTTTCATTTGTTTGAGAATTCAATTTTTAATAAGTGCAATTCTCGATTTATGCGTTATGAAAAGTTATGAAATTTGTGGAAATTTTCTGGAATTCAGGGAAATGTACAGATTTTCTCATTTTTTGCAGAACTGCAAAAGGCTGCTGCCATCCTTTGTATGCAACATAAACCAACTATGATTATTTCGGTTCTAGTTTCCTCCTGATACTTCCTTTCAAATGACCGAAGTCGGGTGGGCTGACATCATAAATGGACTCACCACCTTACGACTAATTCACTAATTATTTTGAACATAATTTTACTCATAAAATACATTCCTCGCAACAAATTATTAGTTGAATGTACAATTGAAACAATGAATAATATAAATCATAGAGTAGTCTCCGATTAGATTGAAATTTGGGATGACGAAAGGCATCCCCCGGAAATACTTATGTGTACCTGAAACAAAGGAAAAGGGATATAACATATGCAGGAAGTTAGGCGAGTGTAAGGGTAAGTGCACAGCTGAGTGGTTGCTTTGACATTAGGCAAGCTGTTAGATAAGGATGGGCTATGTTCTCTTGTATGTTTATTATATTCATGGATAACTGTGTATAAATGACCCTCATCGACGAAAAAGGTGTGGATCTCGGACAGTGATGGTGCGTGGATTTGTGTTTGCAGATGATAATGGTTGTTACTGCAGAATCAGTTGATTGCTTGCAGAGAATGTTGACCAGACTGAATACTAGCATTAAGAACTTGGGCCTCATGATTAATGTAAATAAAAAAAAATTATGTTTTAAGAAAAGAGTGAGAGGACAGCATGTAACATTGCTTTAGAAAAATAGAGG
This sequence comes from Andricus curvator, assembly GCA_932195095.1. NCBI lineage: Eukaryota > Metazoa > Arthropoda > Insecta > Hymenoptera > Cynipidae > Andricus > Andricus curvator. The sequence continues at coordinate 4,710 of CAKNYM010021064.1, read as the reverse complement.
ATAGAAAATGTTCATTACTGAAAATTTCCACAAATTCTTGAATATCAGAAATAACGAAACACACCTATGTGTGAGAATTATAATTTTAAAGTTAGGGATCATCAAGGAATATTTTCTTTTCTCGACTCTAAACTGTAGATTGAGAAGATAGTTGACGTTTGCAACCCGCGGACGTCAAAGAAATTTGTGCGCATGCGCGTCAATATGTATTACAGACAGTACATCACTATTCAGCCATTCAAACCGTTAAATTGAGCTGATTCTCTTAGAGCAGCCGACTTCTTAGCGGGGCTAAGTATCTATGGTAGAAAGTATCTAGGAAGGAAAGTAATAGAAACTGCTATATGCACATGCGCGAAGATTCCTTCGAAAGTCGTGGGTTGTAAACAGAAACTTTCATCTCGCGTTACAGACATAGTGCCCAATTGACCAAAAATCGCCGGCTCACACATGTCTGAAAGCGATAGCCAAATTAAACGAACTGAAGTGCGAATTGCTTCCCCATCCACCGTACACTCCAGATTTGGTACCAAGCGACTACTATTTGTTGCCGCACTTCAAAAGATGGCTCCAAGGAAGAAGATTTCACTGAAACGAGGAGGTCAAATGGGAGACAGGTGCCTATTTTGAGGCGCTCGACTAATCGTACTATACGAAGGGTGTTGAGATGTTGGAGGAACGCCGGACGAAGTGTATTGCACTTGAAGAAGATTATGTTGAAGAATAAAACAAAGTTTTGCCAAAAGAAAATGTTTTTCATTCCGAGTCCTGAGACATTTCACCCCCTGTAGTATAATCAGCTTTTAGGATCTGATAAAGTACTGCAATGGTTTTTGGAAATTTGCAAAACAATCATGTAAAATTGCCACCTACTCTGCCTAATAACTTATAGACAAGGCCATGTTGTCGTGCAAGGTCTTTAGAAAAATCAATAATGTTGATGTCTGTCTGCCATTCTAAAACACAAAAATAGATAAAAGAATACTTGTTTTTAAGAATTTGTTGAGAGTTTTTAGATAAAATCCATATGGAAAGATTGACTTACAACGAAAATAAGTAGATATTTTGAATATTGTCAATTTCAAACATGATGATAATGGTATATCTTGTGTGTTTCAGAAATAAATACAAATAAGTAAATAGCGATAAACATTTATTATATTTTCCACGATAGGTTACAGCTGAATCAGGTTGGTTCATAGCTGGTACAACAATATATTTTTGTCTTAACCAAATAAGAAAATGGACCTGCATTTGATTAATTTGGTAACTGGATTAGGACGTGCCACCGCTTCGATTATAGCCAAAAATTAAAAATCAGTTATGTTTTGATAAATTGAGATCCTATATACACCAGCCCCTATTGCAGTTCCACTGCAATACTCTGGCTGCTGATGTACGCATTGAAACACTACAGCAATGATCGGAATACAATCAATAAATATTATATCTGACTGTTATCAATTTAGAATGAAAATCACACGTGTAATTCCAACACTTACAGCAAAATCAGATGACACAATCAATAACTGTTTTTTTATTTATTAAAGCCAAGCCAAATATAGAACATAGAATCACAAGTTCAAAAACAACCACGCAAAATGTCAATTTTGACTATTTGAACAATAGCTTAAACACAGAGAAAATCTAGGATAACTTTTTCTACGTCTTATTTTTAGCTCTTACATTAGAAGTTGTCGGGGAAACTTCACTCAATTTTCTTTTGTTTAGAAAACCAATTTAAGTCTTCTTCAGCTGAAAAATCCTGCATCTAGATTCTAGGCCAATATCCGATCAAACTGTGCCAGCATATTTGTATAGTTTAGAAAAGCCAGTTTAGAAAATGACCTCTTTTCAAAACTAGAAAAATGCAAATATATTTTAAGGACTGAAATATGAAAAAATGTATCCAGTAATAACAGGCTTTCTATATATGCTTCAAGTTTTCAACCATTTGCAGAGAAACTTTCAGCCATATTTGGACCGCTGAATGGATATTTCGCGCTATATTTTCCAAGAGAAGCCAAAGGAGAAACAAAACATAGAAGCGCAGTTGAAAACCAGAAACCAAACGTGGTAGACGTTTGAGCATTTTCTGCACTTTTCATTCTGTTGATTTGAAAACATTCAAAATGTTTATAGATTTTATAATTTCTTTGTTTATTTTCCTCTTAATGTATCACCTTTTCGACTGCGTAGGAGACACAAATCGACCAATTTGGTTCAAACGTTTAACAAAGTACGTAGTACAAGACTCTTCTACATATCAAACAATGCTGATTATTATTGATGGAGATCTTTTTCAAGTGAAGGGGGAAATCGACAAATTCGCCGAGAAATCAATCATGTTGAACCAAATATCAATTTTCTTGTTCAAAACAAAACTATCGAGGAAGATATCAGTAATTTGAAGAAGTTCAATGCGTTTATTTCCCCAACCACGACATTTTTCCTAATAATCGATTCTGTCCAGAATTACTTAAACATTGCAACAGAAATCACAAAACTGATCAGCATCTTGTTAACAGGTCGTTTCCGACCAAAGTGTCTAGTTCTTCAATTCACTGATCAACAAACGTCACTTGATCCTATGAAGAAGAAACTACTTCGAACTGCTTGAAACCAACAATTCCTAGACGTCAGTATCCTTGACATTGTTGAAAACTCATCTAGGGTGCAGTAATTCAATCCATTTACGAACATTCACTCATCCAAAAAATACATAACAGAAGCAGAACTTTCACCAGACAAACTTCGAAACATGAGTCATTACCAGCTGGCAGTTTCAGTTTTGCATTTCCCACCTAATGTTTAGATCGGATACAACGCATCCGGTTGTCCAGTTAATTATTCCGGAAGTGATGTACCTTTGCTAAATGCTTTCGCTATAAAGATGAAATTCGTTGTTAATTTTGAAAACTCGACAACAACTTATGACATCCAGAAGTTACTTTTAAACAAAATTCATATCCGCTTTGTCAGGGTAATACTCCAGGATGTTGTTAAGTTTTCTTTTCTGACACATTTGGTGACTAGATTTGAAAACTTCAACGCTCTAACGCCAAATTTGAATAATAAGGTAGATTTCTATGAATGAAGTTTCCTATAGGCACTTGTCCCAATTGTAGTGTTTTTTGCCAATGCTCTGGCTGCTGATATATGCGTTGAAACAAAATACAGTAATGACTGGAATATGTCCTTCACGGTACAGGTCGTGTTAGGTTTCACAGTTCCTCACAAACCTTTAAATTGGAAGGCAAGGATCATATATAAACGTGTGTAAGTATTTCCAACAACATGCCGTTAATTTTTTCTTGGGCCCATATCAAAATTTGTTATCTGAAGTGCTGCATTCCATAGCATCGAATGCTGCATCTAAAAAAAGTGCTCTAAGGGGCCTTCCATAAACCACGTGGTCTCTTTAGGGGGAGGGGGAGGGGGGTTCAACGAAAGACCACGTTGGACTACATGGGGGGACGGGGGGTTCCGAGTCCGAGCCACGTGGTTTTACATTCAGGTGTTAAAAAAAAAGTGCATGGCTCACTCCTATTTGAAATAGCGCGCGAAATCCTAAATTCGATCCTATCTCATACTTTAACAGTAATGTGACGGTTTTCTTTTATTCTCAGGAAGGACCTGTGATTCGTGTGGCGCTTATTTTGCCTCAAACAAGCAGAAAAGGGTGCACAGCAAATCATTGCATGGCATGGCCAGTGGTGATATTAAAATACGAAGAAAAAGGATAATCTCAAAGAGAGAAACAGAATTACTGTGTGAGCTAGACATGCTCGATCCAGTAATAGAGTGGGTGAATAAAGATGACATAGAAACTGACCCACTCGTTACCCTTCTTGATTTTGATGATAATGCTGGGGGAAATGCATCCCCAGTCATCAGTAACTTACATGAGTGGCTAGTTTCGCCATTTGTTGATTTCGATAGTTTAAAAAAAAAATAAAAAATAAGCAAACCTCATAATTTTTTGTTTTATTTTGGTTTTACAAGAAATATAAAAAAACTACGTAGCACCCTAGGGAGGGGGGGGTCGACGAGAATGCCATGGTGGGCCGCATGAGGGGAGGGGGGTCAAAAAGTGGCCAAAATTGGGCCACGTGGTTTATGGAAGCCCCCTAACGAAATGACTGAGAAATCTCGCACGCATTGTTTTTGAAAACCTGATTGGCTTTTGAATGAGTTAAAATTGCTCCATTTATTATTTAAAATTTTAAAATGAAATCCAATGGTAATTTTCAATTTGTTTACAACTGTTGCTTTAATTTGTGAACTTCATGGTACCGAAATATTTCATTTTTCTTGCAAATACTGATCTTAAATTATCTACTTCAATAAGAGAATGAAACATATTTGAATACATAAACAAAATTATATTTCATGGGTTATGAAAATCGTCTTTGGTGGCGTATTAAAAAAAGAGACAACTGAAATTTTTGTAAAGTGAAAGTTAAAACGAAAGTGCATAATTGGCCCCCAGAAGAATTCGGTCATTTTCTATTCTTTGAGTGTAAATTTATTGAATTTAACGAATTTCTTCATTAGAAACGAACACATGTCAAGGACTTTTTGAAATACTAATCCAATACAAATTTTTCAACATATATTTGTTTCAATCTTTAAACTAAGATAATAAAATAATTTGTAATCATTAAATACATTTCTCACAGCATAAGTAATATTTCATTCTGCATTTTT
>CAKNYM010021015.1:0-13398 GCA_932195095.1 Andricus curvator | reverse complement strand
CGGTAAGGTAGGAATCTTGCATTAGAACGCAGCCTACTTATCTACTGGCATTTTTTCGAAATTCTACACTAAATGAATACGACTTTAACCAACATGACGTTTAATAAAATGTAATAGAGACAACAAGAACAAAATCGTAGAGTTCATACAAAAATACTCCATAATTAATGTTACTTAAAGCTTTGAATTTAGTAATTTTTGAAAACCATAAATTTTACTATGCCAACAATACAATTCTTACCATTTATTTACGATTTACTGCTATTAGCATTTAAAAAATTGCTCTATTTTAATAACATTTGAGATTTTTCCCATGCAGTAGAGGATTTACACCCAAGCTTCACTCACTTTTTACCCAATTCCAAAAACCCTGTTTTCTCCGTGCATAATTGAAAAAGATAACAATTCAACTAATCATTTTAGAAACTGTTGAAATCAAACTTCTAAAAATTTGTAAAATTCCCGGTCATTTCCCTGTTTGCCGGTCCAGCGGCCACCCTGAATATGACCTTCTTATTGTGTCAATAAAGTTAGGAATGTCACACCATTGCGTAATTTTATTGAACTTTATCATTTTTCACGTTTTCCATTTTAATAACCTTTTTTAATTATTATATACAGACCTAAGTAAATTGATTTATTTTTATAAAGCAATTAGTTGATTTCCACTATTGCATTATGAGATGACTAATCCAATTAGTAAGTTTTTACTTATCTTTAGTGGCTCACTATTCCCTAATAAAATCTGTAACATTTCACTAGCAGTTAGTTAAATTTTACCAATTTTGATTTAGAGAGGTCTCAAAGTATCTTTTGCATAAGGAAAAAAGTTATACAATGAAAATAACCTTCGTTGTGCACTGAAATTCATACTTATTCAAGTTGATGCTTATTTAAGGCAAAACATTTTTACAAAGTTTGCTAAATAACTGCAATTTTCTATGGAAAATTAGGACAATTTACTATCGAAAATACATAGAAATAATGTATATCCTGTTGATCCATTATAAATTGAAGATTGTAAAAAATTCTTATTTTTCTTAACTATGTTCAAACAATCAGAAGGCAATATTTTTAAAATATAAACAGACTAGGTCCCGTGAACAATTTCTCAATATGGCCTTTTCACTGTTTCAATAGAGTTAAAAATGTCACACCATCGCGTTGCTTTATTATACTTTTCTATTTTACACGTAAAATTTCACTACTGATTAGATCAATTTTACCAATTTTGATTCAGAAAGATAAAAACTAAAATACGTTTCTTTAGGCACTCTAGTTGATACTTATTCATCGTTTTAAGATTTTTATGAAATCTTTGAAATATTTGTGAAAGCTTTCTTTAATCTATGTTTGTGAAGTCTTTTGTGTTCGTTTGAGATCATCTCAAATTTGTTGAAACCTTTTGAAATATTTTCACATGTTTGAAATATTTATCAAATCTTTCGCATTCGTTTGAAATCATTGAAAATTTGAAATCGTTTAAAATCTTTAAAATGTTTTGAGATATTTGAAATCTGGTGTACTGTACCTTTTTTGAAATCTTGGGAATTCTTCTATACTTTTGAAATCTTTATGACATTTTAATGAAATCTTTGAAATATTTGTGAAATCTTTTGAATTAATTTGAAATTATTACAAAAATTTAAATTGTGTAAAATCTTTTGAAATCATAGAAATCTGGTTTACTATAACCTTTTTAAAATCTTTAAAATCTCTGCAATCTTTTGAAAGTTTTAAAATCTTGGGAAATGCTCAAAATCTTGTTGAAATCTTTGAAAACTGGTGTACACGCCTTTTTCAAATCTTTGAAATCTTTATGAAAAGTTCGAAACCTTTGGGAAATGTTTGTGAAATCTTTTGAACTGTTTTTGAAATTTTTCTTAAATCTTTGTGAAATCTTTTTTATTCGTTGAAATAATTGAATTATTTAAAATCTTGGTGAAATCTTTCCAAATCTTCTAAAATGTTTTGAAACCTTTTGAAATCGTTTCACATCTTCGAATTGTTTTGAAATCTTTGAAATCCTTTAAATCTTATGAAAATTTGAAAAGCTTTGTGAATTTGTTGTGAAATATTCGAAATCTGATGTACACGCCTTTTATAAATCTTTAAAATCCGTAAAATCTTTGAAAAATGTTCAAAATCCTTTTAAGTATTTAAAAATTTTTGAAATCTTTTGTAACATTTTGTAATCTGGTGTACACTCAAACACAGAGTGGTGAAACCCATGAAAAATCCGTTATATGACCATGGCTCATTCTAATTCTGAAACTGAATTACCATCGAAATTTTCAACTAATAATTATTACAATTTGCAAGATGAATATTGAATATCATAAAAATGTATATTTTAACATTCTATATTAGCGGAGAGAAAATAAAAAACTGTTCAGCAGCAAGATTTCTTCTAAATTAGATGGTTCTTTCATAATAGACTAAAAGATTTAAATTAATTTTCAAATTTCAATAAAATAAATGTTTTTATAAGAAAACAAAATTTAATTCAAGGTTCTTGTGAAAAATTCAAGGAGATTTCCAGGTTTTCAAGGTTTAAAATTGTTTTGAATTTTGAAAATCTGTTTATTGGGTTAGTTAGAGTTGTTTGAAAACTCCTCTGCAAAATCTTGAAATTCTAATTAGCTATCACGTATCTCTGACTGTTTTCGAGACAATTTAAAATTTAGATTTTTTAATTTCGAAAATCTGTTTACTGGTTTTAGGTCAGGGTGGCCAAGGGCCATCCGCCTTTATGAACCCCTGAAAACGTTGTCGGCTTTCGCGTATGTATCTCTCATCTTTTCAATATGACTCAAACTTTTTATTTGTTTATTAAAAAAATATTTTTAATGGGTTAGTTCGAGATGGTCAAAAACAATCCCCCACTTAAAAATCCTTACAAACTTGTTAGTTTTTATGTATTTCTACCGTTTTCGTAATAATTCAAAATTTTGATTTTTTTTTTAAATTTCGAAAATCTGTTTACTGGTTACGCTCGTGGTGGCCTAAGGCCATCCTCCTTTGAAACCCTGAAAATATTGTCAGTTTTCGCGTATCTCTCCTCGTTATCAAGATAACTCAGAAATTTATTTATTTAAAAAATCTTTTTATTGGGTTATTCCGAGATGTTCAGAAACAATCCCCCTATTAAAAAACCTTAAAGTTTTGTTAGTTTTTATGCATTTTTCCGTTTTTGTAATAATTCTAAATTTTAATTGTTTTTGTTAACCTTGATTAATTATTACGTGACTCTAAATGAAAAGCTGTAAAAAGTTGGAAATTTAAGAAAAAATGGCTACTTTTTAGCATTTTGCTAAGAGAATATAGTTTTAAACAATAATAAATTGTTTTAACAAATAATTGGTTAACTTCCGTTATTTTTATTTCACTCTAACTGAGACGATGACAAAAAATCAGATATTTTAGATAAAACGCCAACTTTCTAGCGTCCTTCAAAGAGAATATTATTAAAAGTAATAATAAATTGTTCAAATAATTATTTTTGTTAACTTTAATGAACTGTAATGAATCCTGTATACACCGCTTACATCCGATTTTTAAAAAAAGGTTTTTAATACTTTTTTATTTTATAAGCAAATGGACCACAACAGAAATTTTTGACTTTTGAAGAATACCGTTCGTTATGAAATATTCAGATTCATTCAAAAAAATCTAGAATCAGTGACACAACTATTTGGAAATTTTTTTCAGTAGAACTGTAGAGTTTTAAACATTGATTGAATTTGTTATAAACAAATAAGTTGATGAGAATAATTTCCTGGTGATAAGCAATGTTTGGTCACTTAATTTCCACTAAATTTTAACAATCTATAGGCAGAAGGAGTTTGTGAGTTGGACTAATGAAAATTAATACATAATTTATTATATATTTAACAAACTTTATAAACAATTCTCCATTGCAGCTATTCGTGAGAAAATAAATACGGTTTTTTATGCAAAAGACCATACATTAACCTGTAATTATGGTTTAATAATTTGTTAAACAAACTTATTTAACAAATTAGCTCTTAGGCTATGTTGCGAGATATACAGTTAATTGTTTCAACATAATTACATGTAAATAACTAAATTTCAAGCGTTATTAGAACTCTTGGGCACTGAATAACAAGTATTATTGTTATCAAGAATTTTATAAATGAAGTTTTCCCGTCGTATTATCTTATGAACTAAAACTCCATTTTTCTTGTTGGAATCAACTGTTAAGGTCGACTTCGAATGCTGCGGCTGATCCCAAGTTGGCCGCATGGCTGGAGATGCATGCGTCTCTCAATATACTGGTTTTCATCAAATCTTATGCACGGAAAAAATTTATCCGTGAAGAAGTCACGAACTTGTAGCTAGGTCTCGGATACGAGATAAAAAAATGAAACATTACATCCTTATTTCAATGAGAAATATATGGATAAATTTCGAAGTTTCTTACGAACAGTTCGAATTTCCTACGAATAGTTCCTGAAAATTTCAGACTGAAATATAAAGAGGAAAAATTTTATTTGTGCGATTTAATTTTATATTAATTTATAAATTCGCAACTCAGAAGATTCGAACCCTCAAAGACTGCTGACTCACAAGTTTCTAAACATAAACCAGGAGTGCGTAAACACGCGCAGCCATCAAGGCCAAACAAAATAGGTATTATAAAATTTCTAGCCACTCATCCAACGAGCTCGAGGCACACATGCGAGCGCACACACGCACCGCGCGTTTGGGAGAGTGTGTTTGTGGGCCACGTACAGGCGAACTTAGTTTCGAGTTCCCAGATTTGTCGGGCAAGCTCGTGAGTGCTCTGAGATTCTTTTCCCAAACACTCGTAATATTTTTGTAATTATTCACGTAAAAAAAAAGTGATGAACCGTTTTAGAATTTTCACATCGAGTTCGTCAATCGTTCTCAAAGTTCGCAGGTTATTTACGAAAATACATAAATATCCGATGAATTTTTCTCATATCCGAGACCTAGCTACTCGTTCGTGACTTTTTTACGGATACATTTTTTCCGTGTGGGGCCCTTTTCAATGCTGCGGCGACAGGTGTGCGACAGACACTCCGATCAACGCGACTGCTTCTAGTAGCAGCCTGGACGCACAGCCGTCAGATTTGTCTAATTTCTTCAGTAAGAGTTTATGTGGAAAATTTTATTTTATGATTAACGAATCTAATTACGGACAAATCAAAGTTAGTGGAATTCGTGCGAAAGCATCCCTGCACATTTTATTTCCACATGAGATAATTAATTGTTGAATATTCGGCCAGAAAAATTTTCGGAACACTGGGTCGTCATTTAAGGGATGTCTCTATATGATGATCTTTTGGAACCCCTCAAGATCTCTTGTCAAATACAAGGCCTGAGGTTCATTCCGAACTGCATCTTTTAATAAAATTAATAAATGATCTTCCTCTCCGTCAAGAAAATTAAATAGTAATTTCAGTCTTTCTGTCATGGCATGCAACAAACTACTGCCGCAGACGATGAAACTGTACTGATTATAGTGGGTGTAGTCGTCGCATCGGAAATCAAACATGCGGCATTGGCCGCACGGCCGGATTCGCAGGGATGCAGTCGTGCGACAAGCTTAGCATCAGTCGCAGCATACGAACTCCACCTATGATGACTCTTTGCCACCACATTTGGCCAATCGATAATGTCATTAATATTTTTTAAATATTGATTCAAATATTACGTTTATTTGAAAAATCTACGCCTGCAATTGATAATTCAGAAATGTTTGAATTTAAAACGTCTAGAAATTTTCTAATATTACAAGCTCAAAATTGTTTAAATTCAAACTCTTAAGTTTTGAAATTTTCTAAGCACTAAAGAAGGTATCTATTAAAAAAAAATTAATGATGGAAGTAAAGCTTAAAGAATTAACTATGAATATATGGTTTTACTTTGGTCTTAAAGAAAAGCTTAGGTTTCTTCATATAAGAAAAAGTAAGAGAAAGAGGTTTGTTTAAACATTGATAAATCTTTATATTAATTAAATATCATATGTAATGTACATATACAGGGTGTCCCAAAGTTCGCGCATACGGATCACATAAGCTCGAATACTGGTGAAAAACTAAAATCATATTTTAGAGCTCAAAAATATTGAATACTTATTATTTTTTGAGTTAAAGAAGGTCAAAGTTGGCCAATCACGTTGCGTCTTTCAAAGTTCTGCAGTGGTGCTACAATTTAAAAAAAATCCTCGACAGCAACCCAATTCACGCTAAACAGTTTTCTCGTTCACAACAGTGACCTTTGAAAACAAATTCTCAACGGCGAAACGTGAAATTATTTGAAAAATAATAAAACATCAAACTTTCTTTTTATTTAAATGATTAAAGTTGATTAAAATAATTTCTTAATTTAAACCCTAAAAAGCTTAATCAAGTTCATGTTTGAAAAAGCTTATTTGAATGTGATCTTACTAAAAACATGTAAAATTGTTGATTAAATAATTAAATAAATACCCAATAAGATCACGAACCTTGTGTGAATCAAGTTTCACGTAAGTCGAACGTGACAGGTAAGTAAAACTCTGTTCTCTAAGTAAATCTGAATTAATGAAGAAGTACTGATTCAATTAGTTATCATTATTTAACTAATCGTATATCAAATTTCACTAATATGTTTAGAAAAAACGTGTATTTTATGCAATTAAAAAAAAATTAGTCACATATTTTCAATAATGTTTCGCTACATTTTTCTACCAAGAATTACGCAGATTCGACTAACAGTTAGTTAATTGCAATTGCTTGGTGATGCTAGGGTTCAGCTAGAAGTGAATTTGACTATAAAATTAGTTACATTATTTTCAAAAATGCGACATCCATAAATGGCGTTACACTGTGCGAGGGAGTGGGTTCACTAATTTTATAGTCAAATTGAAAAACTTAATTTTTAAAAAATAAATCCTTTAGTGAAATTCAACTTGAGATTAGTTAAATAATTCGCTGTGTCTAGTCGTCCCGAAAAATTAGGGGGGTTGGACCAATATTATTTATGTGGCCTGTCACAGGTGTGCCTTCCCGCCCCCACGAGACGTTGGAAAAGGGGTACGTGTTTCACCAACATTATTTCTATAGGCAATCACAGGGGTGCTTTCCCGCCCCCACCCGAAAATTCGGGACGACTAGCCAAGCTTATGAAAAATATTGCACTAGTCATCCCGAATTTCGGGACGACGAGACACTGCGTAAATAATAATAGCCAATTGAATCAGTAACTATCTTTTCGGTTTTCAATTAGTCATTTTTCATTAATTCAGACTTGCTTAGAAAGTAGAGTTTTACTTACCTGCCATATTCGAGTTACGTGAACCTTCATTCACAAATTCAGTTGTTGATACTATTAATTAATTAATTGATAATTGGCCATGAATTGAATTTCAGCCTAACCCTGAAAAAAAATCTTTTTTCAGGAAAAGCTCTAAGGCTCTGATTCAGAAACAATAAATTTACCTCGCTCACTCTGAATATTGAATTTAATTTGACTAATTATGATGGCTGACTTCTAGAATCACAATATGATTGCAATTAACTAACTGTTAGTCGAATTTACGTAATTCTTGGTAGAAAAATGTAGCGAAACATTATTGAAAAAATGTAACTCATTTTGTTGTCAAATTCCATAAAATACAGGATTTTTCTAATCAAATTAGTGAAATTTGATAAACGATTATTTAAATAATAATAATAACTAATTGAATCAGTGCTATCTTTTCGCTTTTCAATTAGTACTTTTTCATTATTTCAGATTTATTTATAGAATAGAGTTTTACTTGCCTGACACGTTCGACTTACGTGAAACTTGTTTCATGCAAGGTTCGTGATCTTGTTGGGTATTTAATCAACAACTGTACATGTTTTTACTAAGATTAAATACAAAGAAGCTTTTTTAAACATAAACTCGATTCAGCTTTTTAGGTTTAAAATTACGAAATTATTTTAATCAACTTCAATCATTTAGGTACAAAGAAAGTCTGATGGTTTATTATATTTCAAAGCATATCACGTTTCGCGGTTGCGAATTTGTTTTCAAAGGTCACTGTTGTCTACGAGAAAACTGTTTAGCGTGAATTGGGTTGCTGTCGAGGATCTTTTTAAAAATTGAAGCACCACTGCCTAACTTTGAAAGATGCAACGTGGTTGGCCAACTTTGACCTTCATCTAAAAAAATAGTGACTATTCAACATTTTTGAGCCCTGAAATATGATTTTAGTTTTTCACCAGTATTCGAGCTATGTGGTCCGTATGCGCCAACTTTGGGACACCCTGTGCAGAAATTTTCCAAATAAGTTTGAAAATAAGGAAATCCTAGAAGATTTAGGGCATTTTCCAATTTTTTGGTAATTTTACTAGTATGAATTCGAAACTAATACGAAAATAAATAGAAGATCTTTCCTTAACTATTGGTAGTTTTTGTAATAAAATGAGAACAATATATTCTCAAAATTTGTTGGAAAAGACTTTATTTCGATGTGATAATCTATATATTACAGACCATCATCTGATAGTATTTTCAGCATCAGTACTGACTGTACTTGTTTAAATATTTTGGGAATTCTCGTTAACCCCGTGAAAATAAAACAAAAAATTGCTATTGAAATAATATTACATTGAATTATATTTATTATTCCATTAAACTTCTAAACAAATGGTTATGCTCGGGGAAATATCCGAAACACTTGAAACCGTTATGAAAATCATTATGGAATTTTCGCGAAGTTATTTTCGTGAAAATTCCCAAAATATGAACCTTGCAAATATACCAAACTTAGTAGGCAATTGTCAGGTCATTATTTCTGCGAAAATTACCGAATTATCGGGTTTACTGCATCCCAAGCATCGAAATATTTGAATTCCACAACTTATTAGCTTTGTGATCAATCGAAAAGTGTCATTAGGATTAAAATTTTTTGATGTTATGGTCTTGACCAGCTAAAATGTATTAAATAATTTGATATTAATTGTTTTTTATCTACTGGTCTGAAATCTATATTGTTTAGAAAGCTTGAGTGCAATTTTTTCACAATCAAGAAATGAAAATCAATATTTAAAAAAAATTGATTTTAGGCCAATGGACAAAAAACAATTAACATCAAATTAGTCATTAAGATTAGTTGTAAGTCTTGTAATTCTTGTTTAAATTTTTGTATAATCGAGCACTCATTTCTATAATACATATGTTTTAACATAATGATAATCGTTATTCAAATTCAAACTGAACTATCTTCAATGTGGACCATCGTACTTTACTATAGGTAATTTCCAAAATATTTAATTTATATAGATTCACCGAAAAGTTCTTTACCTCCAAAGTTTTATCTGAATCCTAAATTATTTAGTTTCAAGTTAGTCAAATTAAAAAAGTTAAATTAATTATAATAGACAATTCTTAAGTTTAAAATAGAATATATATTTGTGGATGAAAAAAGAACACTGAATTGTATTTTAAGATATCGTATATTTAAAGAGAAAGGAGGAAAAGGGAAATTTTTCGAGAATATGGGAAAAAGGGGAATTTCAAAAAACAACCCTAACATTACACTAAAAGTAAGTAAGACTAATGTTTGGTGAATTATGATTTTATTAAGGAATTTACATCCCAAAATTTTTACATAATTTATATACATTTGCCATGTTTATCCTGTGTTGCTAGGGGGCTGGGGAGGGAACCACTCACGATACTGTTGTGGCTCTATCTTCTTTCTGAGAAATTCGGGAAAGCTCTCTAGACGAAGATGAGCTCCGAGAAAGACTAGATGGACGTCGTCAAAGACGGGGGTACCTCCTCTTACTAGTCTATGTCTTCGTGCCGCGTAAAAAATTAGATCGTAAAAGCGGATCCGCGTGATTCTAACATAATTTTGACTAATATATACATTAGTGTAGCTCGATTTATTCTCAGGGTAAAGGTTTATATCCACTATTTCATTTGGTTTCCATTCATTATGACTCACCACGAAGTCCCAGCCGCGATAAGTGATATAATATTTGAATTTGTCAGGACTGAGATTGCTTGGATCACCTTGAAAAGAAAATATAGGTTTGCGATTTAAAAAAAGATAAACAATCAATCTTTAAAAGCTTTCAAAACATTTTTAAATCCAAATTACTTAAGCTTGAATCAAAGCAATTTTGAGTCTGTCATGAGCGGTTCATATATCGCATGAGATTGCTCAGGATCTCATGGACTTTATAGATTTCAAAAAGATTTTCATAGATTTCATAGCGATTACATAGAATTTCATGGCCCTTACGGATTTTTCTACCGTTTTTTCGCAATTATAGGATATTCATTATAGAAAATGATTATAAACAAAACGACTATAAAATAATCACTAATCAGTATTGGAATAATTGATGAAAAAAAATTGAAAGAATTGATGTAAGAAGTAAATAAACTATCCCTAAAATAGTTAGAAATCTGTAGAAATGACTTAAAACCCCTTGAAAATATGATTAATTAAATTTATTCTCCAAAGTTCTCTGGAAATATCATTTTTTGATAGGATTCGTATGTTTTGTTTTATTCGTGCAAAAATAACATCAACAATGAAAAAATTAAA
The DNA here is from genome assembly GCA_932195095.1 of Andricus curvator. Taxonomy (NCBI): domain Eukaryota; kingdom Metazoa; phylum Arthropoda; class Insecta; order Hymenoptera; family Cynipidae; genus Andricus; species Andricus curvator. The sequence continues at coordinate 2,819 of CAKNYM010021015.1, read as the reverse complement.
TTTGTCGACAAACGACACAAGCTATGAAAAAAATTGAAAGACAAAAGTTGCTTACCCCCCAAAAAAAAACTTTTTCATCAATAATTTTTTGATAGAACGCGTAGTTTTTGTTTTAATCCTAAAATATAGCATTAAAAGTAAAAAATTGAATTTTTGGGAAAACCATACAAGAGACGAAAAAAAAACGAAAATACAAAAAATCTTCAACCAAAAAAGATCTACAAATTTCTTATGAACTTTTTCTTATAAAAATACATTGAAAATGAAAAAATTAACTTTTTGGAAGAACGAAACGAGCTACAATAACATTTTACATAACAAAATTTTTCGCCTGAATTATATCTACAAATTTTCTTAGAACCACTTTACGCTAGAATGCGCATTTTTGGTTCAAGACGTAAAAAATAACATTGAAAATAAACAAATTAAATTTTTGGAAGAACGAGACAATTTGCTATTTTTATTATAAAAACAAGACAATTAAATTACATCGGTTTCAATGCCAACGCATAAATATTATGAATTTTAATAATATAAATTTATTGAAATGATACATTTTTCAGGATAGATGAGAATAAAATTCAATGCAAGCAAGGAACAAATGTTAATATGATCATGATAAATAAAATTTGTACTTTATTTTGAAATATCTGAATTAGCGATCCCAGGCTAAAAGGTTCCGTCTCGTCATTCTCTACAAGCTTGTATTCGAAAAAAAAAATTTTGTGACTTTTAAAATTTCCGTCCGACGAGACATTTGGACAATAATTTTACCCGTTTTCGCGCGCTCGGCGAGTTATTCGATCCAGACGCTCAATTTAGATCTCTAGAAATCATTTGACATCCCTTGAATATAAATTAAATGAAACTTATTCATTAAAGTACTTTAAAACCCAGTTGAAATCTCTAGAAAGCTCTGCAATCCTTTAAAGTCCTTGAAGCATCAATAAAGGCCTTCAAGTCTTATAAAATAAATTGAAATATCATAAAATCCCTTGAAATCTGTTAAATCGCCAAGAATCTCTCGGAATTTAATTTAACTTATTTTCCATATTTCTTTAAAAATCATATAAAAATATTTTTAATCACTTGACACTTTTTTCAATCTCTTGAAATCGTTCTAAATACCTTACAATCCCTTGAAATATTTCCTTCAGAAATCGCAAAAATTCATTAAAATAAGTATGAATAAATATAAATCCCTTAAAAACAAATCAAATTGAATTTAATTATTAAATTTCTCTATAAAAAGAACCGTTTAAATCCCTGGAAATATTTGAAATCTCTAGAAATCTTCGTAATCGCTTCGATTCCCCTGAAATTTAATTTCACTTATTTTCCAAATTACTCTAAAAATCCTTTGAAATTTTTGGAAACCCTAAAAATTCGTTTAAATTCCTTAAAATTTTTGAAATAGCTTGAAATCTCCTTAAATCAATTGAAAGCCCTTGAAATCCCTTGAAAACCTTCCTTTGGAAATAGTAAAAATCCATTAAAATAAGTAGAAATCATTGGAAATTTCTTAAATATTTAAATTAAATTAAGCTTATTCGTTGAATTTTTTGAAAAAACCGTTCAAATCTCAGGAAATCTTTGACATCCCTCGAATAATAAAGGTAGATTATGAACCAAAAATGAAATACTTAAATTATCTACCAGAAAGATAAATTTTCATACAACAGGATTAATTTTTTACTAGACGGACGAATTTTCAAGAAAAGACATGAATTTTCAACTAAAAAAGGTAAATTTTCCACTAAAAATGGAATAACTACATTTTGAATTAAAAAAATTAATGTTCAAGAAAAAAACGAATTTTCAACTATAGAAATTAATTTTCAAGTACAAACAAAAAATTTTTAACGAAGAATGGAATAGTTAAATTTTTAGTCAAAAAAATTATTTTCAACCCAAAGAATGGTTTTCAAAAAAAAAAAAAAAAAAAAAAAAAGAATTCTCAATAAAACAGTTTAATTTTCAACTGAATAAATGTATTTTTAACTCGAAAAGATAAATTTTCAACAAAAAATAGTATAGTGCCATCTTTAGTTAAAAAAATTAGTTTTCAACCCGATGGTTTAGTTTTTGAACTAAAAAAGGCAAATTTTCAACAAATCATGAAACATTTAAATTTTCAGTTAATTAATTTTCAAGAACAAAATAACGAATTTTCATAAAATAGTTAAACTTTTAGCCAACGAGATCAATCTACAACACAATTAATTTTTATCAAATTAGATAATCTTTCAACCAAGTAATTTTGTTTACAACTAAGAAGATGGATTCTCAACTATAAAATTTCAATTTAACCAAAATGGTCGAATTTTCAAAAAATTAGTGGAATTTTAAAATAAAAAGATCATTTTCTAACAACAACAAAATAGTTAAGTTTTGGGTCAAAAAAATTAATTTTCAACCGAAAAAAAAACAAATGAATTTCCAACGAACAGAAGTTTCAACAAAGTATTTTAATTCTCAATCAAGCAGTTTCATTTTTAAACAACAAAATTCACTTTTAAATGAATAACACTTCATTTCACAAAAAAAGATGTATTTTAACGAAATGGTTAAATTTTCCAACAATACGATTTTTCAGTCAAGAAAGAAAAAAAAAATGTTAACCAAACTGTTGAATTTTCAAGACAAAAAGACTAATTTTCCACAAAACATTCGAATTTTTAACACGAAAATATGGCATTTGCTTCTTTTCGGTACAAAAAATAGAAAACATTAAAATATGTAGTACTTTCAAAGGTTCTTTCAGTAGTATGTTATAGGGGAAACCACCCTACAGTAGATAGGAAAAAATTCAGCAGCAT
>CAKNYM010021008.1:0-18646 GCA_932195095.1 Andricus curvator | reverse complement strand
GACCATACATGACCGAAAATTTTCATAAATTTCCAGAAATTTATGGAAATTTTTAAAAATGAATTTTGGGTAATCCATGGTAAGTTACCATATTTACCTGTAAAATTACCATAAATAACTGAGATTTTTCATAAATTTCCGGAAATTAATGGAAATTTTTCAAAATGAATTTTAGTTAAGTTACCATATTAACCTGTAAAATGACCGAAAATTTTCATAAATTTCCAGAAATTTATGGAAATTTTTAAAAATGAATTTTGGGTAATTTATGGTAAGTTACCATATGTACCTGTAAAATTACCATAAATGGCCGAGATTTTTTATAAATTTCCGGAAATTAATGGAAATTTTTTAAAATGAATTTTGGGTAAGTTACCATATTTACCTGTAAAATTAACATAAATGACTGAAATTTTTCATAAATTTCCGGAAATTTATGGAAATTTTTAAAAATTAATTCTGGGTAATTTATGGTAAGTTACCATATGTACCTGTAAAATTACCATAAATTCTTGTGGCATGTGCGTAAGTTAAATAATTAGCAATATTAATATTATGCCAATAATATCACGCAATTCATGAATACGAACTTTGAATTAATGTTCAATAAAAATTACATAGAAAAAAGTATGAGGTATAAATATATCCAGGGTTTGGAATTGCTCAAGCTTAAAAAATAGTAAAATAGTAACAATCATGTTTCAAAAAAGTAATTAAAAAAAAGGGTTTTTTCACCAAAAAGACGAATTTTCCACCAAAATTATGAATCTTCAACCAAAAAATATATGCTTAAGAAAGTAGTTCAACTTTTGAAAAATGGTTGAATTTTTCTGACTACAAAAAAATTTAATATAAAAAACAGTAGAATTCATTAATTTAATTAAAAGATTCGAACTCTTGAAGATAAAATTTTTTTCTGTTGAAGTTTCAAAAACTGAACTGCAAATTCGAGCACTCAAAGTTAAATTTTCAAGAATGTTTAACTTGAAAAATTGAACCTTGAAATTTGTTAATTCAAACACTTTTCAATTGAAAATTTTTATATTAAAAGTCGTTAAACTGCAAAATTTTAAATTTTAACGTTTATATATTGTTCAGTTAAAAGATAAAAAAAACAGAAATTCACGCTATCATTTTCAGTGCTGTGAATTGAAGAATTAATCAAACAATTTTTTTAATTATATCATTTTAAGCAATTCAAATTTTTCCTACAATTTTTTGAAAATCCTGATTCTTTTTTGAAAATTTTATTAAATATTCTTTCAAAATTAACTAAAAAAATAAGAATTTTTTATTCATTTAAAACCTTTAAAAATGCTCAAAAAGCTTATAAATGTTGTGTTCGAAATTTTCAAACATCTGCATTCTGTTTACAATCTTTTTTAATTTTGCTCTTGATATTAATTTTTCAGAATAAAAAATTATTTCAAATCTTCTCAGCAAACTTAAAAATTATTTTGTTTTCTTAAAACCTTTAAAGATCCATAAAAAGCTTCAAAACTTTATTTCGAAATCTTCAAAAATCTTAGTATTTTATTTTCATGTTTCAATGGCTCCTTATACCATAAACTTGACCTAAATATACTTGATTCGACAAAACTTTTCCAACCATTCCCTTAACATGACCAAACCATCCTAACAAATTTCTTTCACACTTGTCAATCAGTGTTTCCTCTACACCACATTCCTTGGGAACCCACTCATTATTGACATTGTCCGTTAGCGTTTTACCAGATAAATTCCGCAGAAATTGTTTGACAACAGCGTTTATTTTACTCCCATCCTATTCTTATTATGTCCGGACCTCACTACCTATATCGTATAGCACAGTGGGTGCAAGTACAGAATTATATATTGCAATTTTAGTTTCATTCGTCACATTTTTACTTCTCGTGATGGCTCCCACGCTGCCAATAATATTTCTATCCTCGTTTATTCGCTTGGATGTATACCCATATATCTCTCCATCAGTAGTAAATAAGCTTCCAAGATACACGTAATTACCAACTGCTGTCCTATCTTCGCCTAAGGCAATGTTGCATACTGTTTTCTTATCCCTTTTTTCAAACACAATAATTTTCGTTTATTCAAAGTAATCTCATAACCCATGCTCTTTTTGCTAGTATTCTGTCTGCTCAACATTCTCTGCAAATCATCGATTGATTCTTCCGTAACAACCTTATCATCTGCAAACACCAATCTACGCATCCTCACTATCCCGAGATCAACACGCATCCTTGCCTAACGCTCTATCTAATATCAAAACAATCACTCAGTTGATAGATTTAATGCTTTCTCGATGATTCATTATAATAAATTTAAAATTTAAAGTTTTTTTTTTGGAAAAATATTGTACGTTTTTGCGATGGCGGTTGTTTTGTCAAATAAAATTCTATGTCCTGTTTCGATATGATGCTCAGCTAGTGCTGATTGCGTGAAATGTTTTAACCTGACTTTACTCTCATGTGCCTCTACACATTGGCTCACCGCTCTCCAGGTTTCTCCAATATATACTTTGTCACAAGAACAAGGGATTTTATATACTCGAAATCTTAAAACACATCAACAGGGACAATGGATATAATACCAATCCGATTTGGCTTTTCGTCCTCCCTGGTTTAAAAAAAAAGACTTGATTGGCTAATTCTATCTGCCTTATCATAGGGGTTTGCAGATCAACAAATGCACTGAAATCCTTGTATAAACTCTCAAACTTTTTTCTATGCTCTGTCTCAAGCTGAATATCTGATCCGCACATGATCTTCGTGGCATAAATCACCATTGGACTTCTCAGATCTTTTCTTTTGTTCTGCCAAACCTTACAAATGAGCACTTTACTTAATTACTTTATCACCCTTTCTATCCGCACCAGCAGCCTTACTATTCTTTAAATTTTGAATTATAACCCTAATCTCAGAGGCACAAATTTTTATTTCGTCACTATAAACAGAATTTTCTAAAATATCCTCTTCTATATCACAGTTGTTATGCTCTGTAGCTTCACCTCCATACAATTTCTTGAAAAAGTCACGCATACAGTTTTTCTCTTCATCCGTATCCCATACCATTTCAATATCATTATTTCTCATTCCGACTAACTCAGTACTACTACTTTTTTTCCTTATCTAATTGACCCATTTTCAAAATCACTTCTCCTTTCCTTAAAAATCATTTTGCGTTTTCTTATCTTCTTTGGCTCTGATTTTACACTTCCTTTCTTCAACTAGTGTTCTGCTTTTCTGTCCTTATCCCTATAAACATTTTCTAGCCTAATTCTCTACTCATTTCCGGTAGTATTGACCTCTAAATTTGTATTGTCTAATTCCCTCCCTCAGTTTTTCCAACAATTAACTAAGTGTTTGGTTCATAACGTTCCACATTCATAACCTTTCATAACCCTAGTATCACTTTAGCCCTCTCAGCCTATCATCCGCTACGACAAAGTCAATCATACTGTGGCTTTCACCTCTGCACAAAGTATACATGTGGATTATTTTATGTCCGAACCAAGTATTTGTAATAAAACAAGCCAGTTTTTGAGCATAAGCTATCAAAATTGTCTCGGAAACCATTTGCTTTTGGATCTCCAAAATGACTCAGTACCCTGTGTGCACCTTCACGTTGAACATCAGCCCAACCGTTCATATCTCCGAGTTGAATTATTTTTTCCACATGATCGCAAGTACCTAGAATATCATCTAACGATTTCCAGAAGACATCTTTTACATCAATACTTTCACTATCAACTGAAGCGTAGCATGTTATAATAGTCTTCTGATTCCCACTTTCATTTTAACCTAAAACAATCTGGGAGATACACAATAATACTCTTTGACATGTTGTTTTGATCTCTCATTCACAATCAGGCAGACTCATTGGCTGCAATGTGATTCATTATCTACTTCTGACCATAGTTCGAGTCCATTTTCTATATATAGAAAATATCGTTTCTTCTTCTTTTTTTCAGGTAAACATGAAATATGTAGCTTCCTTACGCACAGTGTATCAGCAATGAAATGTGTTAGTCTGACTTAACTCTCATGTTCCTTTATACGTTGGCTCACCGCTCTCCCGGTTTCTCCAATATAGACTTTGCAACAAGAACAAGGAATTTTGTATACTCGAAATCTTAAAACACCCTAATAACATCAACACAGAAAAAAAACAGAAGATAAACTTTACATCGATTTCCGACGAAAGATTCTTTGCAACAAGAATTAACTTCAGAGGATAAACTTTACACAAATATCGGTTAAACTTTCTTCTGTTTTTCCATGACAAACACATGTATTTTGAAAGACGCGAATTTGGCTGAACAAAACTTTATCGCTCTAAAAAATGTCCTACAACAAATTTTATTCTTAGTTTTTTCTGTGGATAAGGGCAATAGATATGATGCCAATCCGATTAACATTTTTCGGAGGGCATGCCTTTCGAAATCGGAAGTGTTAATTCAATCCGAGGCTACCTCATCATTCGTACTATTCATCATTTCAAGTATACATCCAACTACCAACTTGATGCAAGAAATGTATTCCGTAAGTATAAAATCATTCCCAAAATAACAGAAAAAACAAAATGTGATCTTTACAGCTGATTGCGTGAAATGTGTTAGCCTGACTTTACTCTCATGTTCCTTAACACGTTGGCTCACCGCTCTCCCGGTTCCTCCAATATACACATTGCCACAAGAACAAGGGATTTTATATACTTGAAATCTTAAAACATCCTGATAACATCAATAGGGACAATGGAAATGATACCAATCCGATTAAAATTTTTCGGAGGGCATGCCTTTCGAAGTCGGAAGTGTCAATTCAATCCGAGGATACCTCAATAATCGTACTATTCATCATTTAAAGTATACAACCAACTACCAACTTGATGCAAGAAATGCATTCTGTAAGTATGAAATCATTTCCAGAATAACAGAAAAAACAAAGTGTCATCTTTACAGCTGATTGCGTGAAATGTGTCAGCCTGACTTTACTCTCATGTTCCTTTACATGTTGGCTCACCGCTCTCCCGGTTTCTCCAATATAGACTTTGCCACAAGAACAAGGGATTTTATATACTCGAAATCTTAAAACAGCCTGATAACATCAATAGGGACAATGGAAATGATACCAATCCGATTAAAAATTTGTGGAGGGCATGCCTTTTGAAATCGGAAGTGTCAATTCAATCCGAGGATACCTCATTAATCGTACTATTCATCATTTAAAGTATACACCCAACTACCAACTTGATGCAAGAAATGCATTCCGTAAGTATGAAATCATTTCCAGAATAACAGAAAAAACTAAGTGTCATCTTTACAGCTGATTGCGTGAAATGTGTCAGCCTGACTTTACTCTCATGTTCCTTTACACGTTGGCTCACCGCTCTCCCGGTTTCTCCAATATAGACTTTGCCACAAGAACAAGGGATTTTTCATCAGCGTATTTAGAAGAAAGGGCAATTTAATGCAGCGGTTATTAGTGCACACTAGGGTAGTCCAAAATTTTTGATTACGAATTTTTATGAATAACGTCCGGAAATTGGTTCGAATCCACACAAAAATAAATCCTTTTTTTTATGATATTTAGAGGTGGCGCAAGCCCCACGAAGTTTAGCAAGTATTTCCCATAAGAAAAAAGACGTTTTTGTAAATTTTATTCAGAATCCTCAATATTAGCTGAACCGAGTTGCAACTGAACAATTCTCTTCAAAATTAGCCATAAAATACGAATAAAATATTACTTTTTGAATATCACGCTCATAAGTCTTTTTTATAGTTTCCCAAAAAAACCCATAAGTGAAAAAATGGGTTTTGCGAGATTTTGGTGCCAATTATGATTTTTTTGCGTTTAAAAAAAATGGAAATTGTTTCTAATACATAGAATACTATTTTATGCTGATAATCAAATGTTTAAATACATTTTTAAACAATTTATTATTGTTTTTAGCAATTTTTTCTTAGAAAGGAGATAGAAAGTCGCGGTTTTTTCAAAAATGTTCCATTTTTTGTCCAGTTTTCAATTGAAGAGAGGTAAAATTTCATTAATGTTGACAAAAATAATTGTTTAAACAATTTATTATTATTGTTAATAATATTCTCTTAAAATAATGCTAGAAAATTGCAGTTTTTTCAAAAATTTTCCACTCTTTGTCCAATTTCCAATCAAAGTGAGACAAATAATTAATTAAAGTTAACAAAATTATTTGTTTGAACAATTTATTATTATTTTTAATGATATTCAATTTGAATAATGCTAGAAAGTTGCAATTTTTTCTGAAATTTCCAACTTTTTGTCTACTTTTCACATAGGGTCAGTTAAAATTAATTCAATTTAGCAAAAATAATTATTTAAACAAACTATTATTGTTTATGACTATCTTCTTCTTTATTAATGCAGTATAGTTGCGGTTTCTTTTAAAATGTTTAAATTCTTACCCACTTTTTATTTAGTGAAGTAATAAATAATGCAAGTTAACAAAAATAGTTGTTTATAACTATCTTACCTTAGATAAGTGCTAAAAAGTTGCGGTTTTCGAACTCTTAAACTTTTTGTCCACTTTTCACTTAGTGAGGTAATAATTATTGCAATTTAACAAACATGCTTATTTAAACAATTGACTATTGTTTATAACTATATTCTCTTAGATTAATGCTAGAAAGTTGTTTTTTTTCTGAAATCTTTAGTTTTCCTTTGAATTATTTTTGCTTTTAATTGAAAATTTTTAAAATTAAATTAATTCAGAAAAAAGATCTTCTCCTTTCGCTCCGCTGGGATTCGAACGCCAGGTCAACTGATTGCCGGTCAGGTGCTCTAACCACTAAGCTACTAGAGAGATCGGAAGAAGAATCCTTTTTCTGAAACACATTTTATTTCGCAAGATGTTATGTTTTAATACAAATCAATTTTTATTAGGAATCTGTATTATCAGCGGAGATGGTAACGATCAATCAGAAGAGAAATCTTTTCACACACTGTGAAAATGGAAGTCTACAATATCGATCAAAGTTATCTCTTCTAATAGAGAAAATCTTTAACGTCTTTTCAGACTAGATGGAGCTATAATTGAAAAATTTTAAAATTAATTTCATTCAGAAAAAAGATCTTCTCCTTTCGCCCCGCTGGGATTAGAAAGCCAGGTCAACTGATTACCGGTGAGGTGCTCTAACCACTAAGCTACTAAAGAGATCGGAAGAAGAATCCTTTTTCTGAAACACGCTTTATTTTGCAAGATGTTATGTTTTATCACAAGTCAATTTTTACTAGGAATCTGTATTATCATCGGAGATGGTAACGAGCAATCAGAAGAGAAATCTTTTTACACACTGTGAAAATGGAAGTCTACAATATCGATCAAAGTTATCTCCTCTGGTAGAGAAAATCTTTAACGTCTTCTCAGACTAGATGGAGCTGGAAATTGCAAATTTTTAAAATTAAATTTATTCAGAAAAAAGATCTTCTCCTTTCGCTCCGCTGGGATTCGAACTTTACTTGTATTAAAACACAACATCTTGCAAAATAAAGCGTGTTTCAGAGAAATGATTCTTCTTCCGATCTCTCTATTATCTTAGTGGTTAGAGCACCTGACCGGCAATCAGTTGACCTGGCGTTCAAATCCTAGCGGAGCGAAAGAAGATCTTTTTTCTGAATAAACCTAATTTTAAAAATATATCATAATATGTCAAAAAAGTATATTTGAAAATTTAGGTCCTGAAGCTGTTTTAAAATTTTGAAAAAAATGAGCAAAACGGATATATCTGAAAAAAAATCCATGATGGTAAGTTTTAGTGTTATCTAGAGTGCACATATATGTTTATGTATGATCACAATGAAAATGAGAGTCATAAACGTTGAAATAAAAGCCTCGGAAAGTACTCTGGAAAAGCCGGAAGAGAAAAATAATGAAATGCTCTCTGCTCGAAACAGCACGATTGCTGTTGCCGGCACGATCTAATTTGAATGAGTATGACGACGAGAGAATCTGATATACTCCAGACACGCGGACAGACGTCTGTTGTATAAACCAATTAAGGTCTGACCCAGATAGTTTCTCCTCCCTCTAGTGACGAGAAAGAAGGTACGATATTAGCGATAACACTCAGCTCAATTGTGGCTGCAAAAAATCGTAAATTACTTTAATTTGAAGAAAAAAATCACGCCCGATAATAATGTATTTACCTCGCGCTCCGCGCTCTGATACTTTCGCGCTCGGCCTAGTTCAGAGTATAATGTACAAAAAAAGATTACTAGTAAATATTACTCAAGTGTCGAAACCACTATTTTTAAAGAGATCATTGCATTTTGTGACGGTCTAGTAAATTACACTCTTTTTATACACCCCCTTCGTTAGACTCGTTTTGCTCCTGAAAAACGCAATTTAACGACCTTAGGTGCTACTAACGGCTCACTATTTTCAATTTCATGTGCAGGAGGAGCCTGCGGAACGTAGGTAACAATAGTTGGCGTTGGGGCTGCGTTATTATTTATGTTGTTCGTTGTACAAAATAGGTTGAGACAGACTTTCGGTAGACATTTTTGTACCAGATCGCAGAATCCGCATTTATACATGGAGAATAAGGTTATTATTACTAACGCAACATAACCTAAGTACGTAAGAATTTCTGTGGTGGTTTCAGTCCATGTTCGTGTTCGCCGTTCATTTCTGACTCTATTTAAAACATCATCAATATCATCTAATGTTCTACCTGCTTGCAGTAATTGCTCATTATCAATCTGTTTTTGGATTGGTAGTAGTTTATCGTTGAGTAAATCTAGATCGTTACTGGTATACGGAACAGAAATATTTTTTGTATAATAGATGTGTTTGTTCAGTTCTTTACTTTTTTTCAACTTAACTATGGCACCTTCGGTAGTTAAAATACAATTGCTCTCTGACGATAGAAGTGATGCCTCGTTAATTTTAATATCTTTAATTATTCCTTCGCAGTTAGTTGTCAAGTCGATAGATTTTTCAGGAACTATAATATATCCTTGACTTTCTGCTAAGCTAATGAAAACTAAGTAATCGATTTTGAGAACGGATATTTCACATGTTGATAAATCTAGTGTTTTAATGCTATTACGGATAATTTGGTTTTCGCAACTGTGTGTATCGGCTAACAAGTAAGTTGGATGAGAACGTTGACAGATTTTGATTTTTTCGAGTAGCTTGCACTTGAATATTTCTTTTTCACTAGTAGGGACGTACATGGTTTTTGGATTATTCAAAAAAATGAACTGTTCCTTCGGGACGGGTATAAGGAATTGATTGCCATGTTGCTTCGGTATCGGGATTAAATGTTGGATTTTATATTCGTCAATTTCAAATAGTGGTATGTTAACTGAGTACAACAATTTCCTGTTATTCAAACCAATGCTTATTTCAGATATGTCGATAATATGTTGATAATTTACTTCTTTCAGTGGCAAAGCATACTTTACGTTAAATTTATCCTCAAAATTTTTAAGGGATTCTATGAGCAATGTTGGTGTTAAAATTTGCGGATGTACTATGCCATTTTTACCGTCGTTAATCGAATTTATTAACAGTGTGATATCTTCGTTTAACTCATCTATAAGCAAAGTCATGACTATTATCTGATTTGAAATAAACAAATTTTTTGTATTATCATTTATTCGAGTGCTCATTTGATTTAACCGCTCGGAGTTTTTTTGGTTATGTACAAAAAGTGATTCACCATCATAAGAGCCAGAATTTAAAATCATTCTTATTACCTGCGTTTGGTTTTGGAGACTGGAAGCTAACTGTTTGTTTTCTAAGTAAAGTTTGTCTAATTCATGATCAACATACGTCAAATCAGATTCTGTCAAGGTCCCGAACAGTGTCTTAGATATGCTACCTATTGCATTAATCAATCCTCTTTTTCTATTATGTGTTCCACCTAACAGCTTATATCAAAGGCTACGCTGAATACCTAGTCGCTTCATCCTACCGCTGATGATACTCAACTCAAATTGTTCAGTGCAATTTAAACACATGTTAATTGTTGATTCATAGTGTCGCATCAGGTTATTAAACCTAGTATTAACATTGTCTACGTCGACCGATACATATAAGTGCCAATTTTCGTGGTATAACCTAGCGTCGCCTAAATCTTCCGCAAAAATAGTGACATTATGGAGTGGAGTCACTACGAGGCAGGAAATGGAGGAGATGAGTGAAAGGATGACCCAGGCAGTCCGCATTCTGAAAACATGAGTTTATTGATAGTATGGTTTCAGACGATTTGCATGAATTATGAGGTATTTATTTTCAAAAAGAATTTCGTAATTAGTTTGGCTGGAACGCCGTACTACTGTTGCTGGACCCAACCATTCTGAGTCTAACTTGTTTCTTTTAGTTTCGTTATGGACAAGTACAAGATCTCCGGCACCGAAAATAGGATTAAAAATGACAATATTCGAATCCTGTAATTTCTTTAATCTCTCCTGTGTCCTCTGGATTGATTCTTTTCCTTTTGCTAGATAGGCTTCATGCCGCTTCTTCCACATATCCAAGAGTTCTTGATGGTTTAAAGAACTGGTGGTGGCAAGAATCGAAGGCAAGTTTGCTATTCTTCCGAAGGTCATCTCGAAAGGTGTTAACCCAGTGCTTTCATGAACTGCTACATTATAAGCCAAACAAGTAAGGTTGAGGTTCAAGACCCATTCAGTTTGATTATCGGCGATAAAGGTTTTTAACAAATCCTTCACCGTTGCATGGGTTCTCTCTAATGCTCCATTCGCCTGAGGGTGAAAGGTTGTAGTTTTTATGTGTCTAATTCTAAATAGATTTTCAAATTTTTGGACCAATTCTGATACGAAGTTTGCTCCTTGATCAGTCAGAATCTGTTTCGGAGAAGAAAATATGTATATGTAGTGATCCATCAGTTGTGTTATGATTGACTCACTGCTAGTTTCTTTGAGCGGTATTAGAACGAGATACTTTGTTAATACATCTTGGATAGAGAGTATATACTCGTGTCCAGATTGTGTTATAGGCAGTGGTCCAAAAATGTCCATTGCAATTTTATCGTTAGGTGCCACTGGCACATCGGGAATTGCTGCTTCGATTTTCGGCCTAATACGTGTCAATTTCTCTCTTTGACAGATGTCACATTTCTTAATAAAGTCGATGACTTCATTCTCCATATTATCCCAAGAGATAATTTCCCTGAGTCGCTTTATGGTTTTGTTTTCTCCAAAGTGACCTGATCCGATGTTTCCATGTGCTTGAGACAGAAGGTTTTGTTTGTCTTCTCTCGTTAACTCTTTGTTTGGTCGATCACATACAAAGAATGCATGTTCTGGGAATTTTTTATGAAGAAGAAAGTTGAGCATGTCGTGCAACCGCACTTTTTCAGTGTTTATTATTATAGGGTCTTCCATGTGAAATTTGAAGATTTTCCAGTTCTTGCGGTTTGTGAAATCCTTGATTTTCTTATAAAGCAGTTTAATCCAGTCTTCTTCTTGATAATCAGGGAGTTGGATTCGTAAAAGGGAAAACAGATTCTGTTTTCTCACTTTTATCCAGTTTTTTCCGTTAGCGACAGGTTTTGTCTTAACTTTATTAGGGAATCGATTTCTTTTCCATGCCCTATATTCTTCAACTACTTCTTTTTCGTCCTTGGGTTCAGCGGATCTAAGCTGCATGGGTTCCACTTCAGCATTTTCGCTGTCCGTTTCAGAAGGTTCGTATTCGGTGCTCATGTCCGGAACTTCTATTGCATTTCCTTCTTCACCGTCTCCTTCACGTGTTGGATACATACGCGACAATGCATCGGCGGCTGTATTTTCTTTCCCTTTTATATATTCGACTACATATTGGTAACCTTCAAGGCGAAGTCTCCATCTGAGTAGTTTAGACGCTGGATCTTTAATATTAAAGAGCCATTTCAGGGCCTGATGATCTGTTTGGATTATGAACTTTCTTCCTAACAGGTATTGCCTTAATCGTTTGACTGCCCAGACTATAGCAAGCAGTTCCTTTTGTGTTGTGTCGTAATTCATTTCAGGTTTATTGAGTGTCCTAGAAATGTAACAGCAGGGATGACCTTCTTGAGAAAGGATGGCCCCGAGACCTACATTTGAAGCATCTGTTGTTAAAACAAATTGCTTTTTGTAATCAGGGTATCTCAACACTGGCGATGAGCATAAGCAGTTCTTTAGATCTCCGAAGGCTCTCTCGCAAGCTGATGTCCATTGAAAAGGGTGATTTTCTTTTGTAAGGTCAATGAGTGGCTTAGCCCTCGTGGAAAAGTTCTTAATAAATTTTCGATAATACCCGGCGAGTCCCAGAAACGATTTCACCTGTTTTGGATTTATGGGTGTTTTAAAGTCCCTTACCGCTTGAATCTTATTGGGATTCGGTTTTACCCCTTCTGCTGTGATCACGTGACCCAGATATTCCAACTCTGGTCTGAGATACTCACATTTATCAGGCTGCAACTTCAATCCCGTTTGTCGCAGCCTTTCGAAAAGTATGACGAGGTTCTTATTGTGTTCCTTGAGGCTTGATCCGAAAACGACGATGTCGTCAAGGTAAACAAAGCATATGTTTCCTACCAAACCTCTAAGAGCTGTGTCCATCATCCTCTGGAAGGTTGCCGGCGAATTCTTAAGACCGAATGGCAATCTCTCGAATTCGAAATGACCTTGCTGTGTACTGAAGCCTGTATATTTTTTTGATTCTGGATCCATAGGTATCTGATGGAATCCGGAGCTTAAATCAAATGCTGAAAAGAACTTCGCCTTTCCTAAGTGGTCGAGTATATCATCAATTATTGGTAGCGGGTATGCGTCTAGGTCAGTTCTTTCGTTTAGCTTCCTGAAATCTATAACAATGCGCCATTTTTTCTTTCCAGAAGCATCGGCTTTCTTCGGAACGACCCACAATGGTGAGTTGAAAGGTGATTTGGACATAGAGATTACTCGCTTGTTCAGCATCTCTTTCACTTGACGATTAATTTCAGCTTTATGGCATTCTGGTTGGCGATATGAAGGAATGTTAATGGGTCTCTGGTCTTTTAAGATAATTTCGTGTTTTGCTAAATTTTTGCATGGGAGAGGATCTCCTTCGAAGGTAAAAATATCGTGATAACTTTGGACAATTTTGTTTATTCCTTCTCGGTGTTTTTCTTCAATATGCGAGAGTCTTGTGTTTGCTCTAAGAAGTTCTAATCTCTTGGCTAATTCCTTTGTCGTAATATAATGTACCCTCTCTTCGCTTTCGGGTTGAACATATATGTACTTGGGTTGAATTTCCGTGGTTGAAAGCGTTATCATTTGTTCTGTTTGATTAGAAATCGGAATTCGTAATTCATGGTTCTGAATTCTGTAGATTGAGTCTGGAATATGTGGATGATCTGTAATTAGCATATGCCCTTGTTTCTTTTCTACTTGCATGGTAATTATTTTAATCGAGCTTTTTGGTACAAATATCCCGTCATCGTGCAATTCATGTTTAAAATTGTCCAATTGTAGATGAGTGTTTGAAAGGCTAAATTTATAACTATACATGAATGGAACCCCGATAATTCCATCTTCGGGTAGTGGAAAATCATTTGGTACAATGACGAACACATGCTCTTTTCCCTGAAATTTTAATTTTGTTATTTCATTTGTTCGGTGTTGGTCATTTCCCATAAAGAACACTTTGCTAGATTTTTCACGTGGATGATTAGAATGAACAAGCTCATCCTTGATTAGGTTGAGTGAGGATCCACTGTCCACTAAAAGTCTTCCCGTTCTGTTTGTGCCATGTAAGTTTGCTCTAATTGAGAATAGTCTTCCTGATATTGCGGAGACTCTATCTCTGTTGACAGTTGGTCCTCTTGATAGTCCAGAACGTTTTCTGTGAGTTCTCCCTCCACCTGTAAATTGTGAACACGATTCGGTGGGCGGGATGTTGAGTGTCCTATCGGAAAATTTCGGTCTTTGCTATAGCATTGGGATTCGTTGTGTCCCGATCTTTTACAGATTTTACAAAACATTTGAAGTCTCTGTTGTAAAGGCAGAGAGTGATTTGGAGGGTTGTCAATGCTTGGGTACTTTGAAGCGGACGGGGCATGTTGGAATGCTGACCTAGGTTGAGCAAACGTCGGTTTTGTCAGGGGTTTGTTACCGGGTGGTCTAACATTTGAGTCTCTACTGTGATGCTTTTCCCTATACCAAACCTCGGATTCTAGGGCTTCCTGCTGTGCTTCGTTCAAAGTATTCGGTCGCAGAGGACGAACTTGTGCGCCGATTTCATCCTTCAAGTTCATTATGTATTTTTTTATTGCCGATTTCTCCTCTATTTGAATTGCTAAACGTCGCGAGGTTGGGTTCGATTGTTCGTTTTGGACCGCGTAAATGAGTTCATTATAATGTTGTCGGAACCGCATATTATAATTTTGAACGGTTTCCATGCCTGTTTGCTTGACGGATTCAAGTTTTGACCAATTCAACTCAACTGAACTTATTATACCTACATTTTGTCTCAAAGCGGAGAACAACTGATCGTAATCATCTATTGAGCTGAAGCGGATAGCGCGTTTTGCTTGATCTTTAATTTTTTCGGCTATGATGAAATCCAAAAGTAAATCCGGTTGCGAACATCTCAATTTCGCACGTTTAACTGACTTAATAAAGTCCTCGACACCGACATCATCACGTCCTCTCAATTCTTCGACGGTTCTGATGATATCCTTCGCAGGAATGGACGTTGTCGCGGGAATGGATGTTGCCTGTAAACGAGACGCTTGAGAATTCGCGAAATTTCTTTGCCGAGTCGGGGATGGAGAGCTGCTACTAGACTCTCGACGTTGAACACGATTTATTCGCACGCTTTCCTGAGGATGTTGGGATACTGCTGGTGCGTTTTGCCTGTGATTTTCACCCTGTTCCGTTCGATTATTTTCAAGTGGGGGAAGAGATGAATTTTCTAATTTTTTGGCATCGAGATTTTCGCAAGGGGGATCTTTTTGTGAATTACTTGCTTGCGGAGGAAGGGACGGAGTTTCGGGTTTTGATGAATACCCATTTTCGCATGAGGTATTTTTTTCTTTAGTGTTGTGACCAGAGCTCTCATCTTCCGTTAACAGCAAATTCCCCTGTTTAACAATATATTCTATTTCTCGTGCGCGCTGAGCATTTTCACTATTTAAAATTCGTAATGCATCTTGAATTTGCTTTTGGGAAGTTTCCATACTAATCAATTTATCGATGATAAATTTCATGGGGTCATCCATCATTGTGGGTATTTCCTGCGAACCGGACCCTAAATCTTCGCTAGACATTTCCCGAGCCGTGAGGAAAGGATTAGAATCGGGATTAAGATTGGCTACAAATCCTTCACTTGTTTCTGATTCTTCCGTCGAGTATTCTACTAAGTTCTTTCTATAAGCTGAGAACGCCAGTGTGAGGTAGTGTTCCTATCGTAAAATTCTAAACTTGTTCGTTCGGATGACGACGCAAATTATTTTAAAAAAATATTTTTTTTTTTGATTTTATAATCTAAACGTAAACGTTTGTTGAAGGAAGAAGCCGCGCATTGCTTCTTACTATTTTCGAATAATTACAATTTTCATCTAACTTACGCAACAAGAGTTTGAGAGACGCTGGCGCAGTTGAGAATCGATGCTAGGCTGGCTGACGTTGGCAGGATCAGGCGGGATGCTGCAGCTCCGTAGGCTGACAGCTGGCCGGAAAATCGGGAAATTCTTTGCCTCCCGCGGTGTCTCCCTTGAAGAGTGACGTCGCTCCTTTCTTAAGAGTCACTAGTACGTTCACTTAATTTGTACTATTAGCGTGATCTCTTTTGGCTAAAGATTAATCGTTTAATGATAATCTTTATATGCCCTGGTAGTTCACTTGCGCTATCTTTAAAAACCTCGTAGGTTTTCACAAATATGGGACCATAATTCCACAATTCACAAAACTTCACTTAAATGAATTAACTGCACAGATTCTTTATTATCCCCGAAGAACGTCGTATCGATCAAAGGGATCGTGGCCAGGATCGCCAAAATTATGTGACGGTCTAGTAAATTACACTCTTTTTAACTTGAATATAAGATACGTTTGTTTATTTGACCGAAAGATATACAGAGTGACCTGTTCGTAGACAGGGCGCAAGGACTACTGAGGCCCCGAGGGCCTTGTGTAGGCGTCGCAGACTACCCTTAGCTAGAATCTATGAGAGGGGAGAGTGGTGAAGTACAAGTATTACAATTTTTTTTATATTAAATTAAAAACAAATTTATTATATTTGAGGCTTTATCGGCATTCAGGAACACATTCTCATTACAATACTCGCGCTTGATCTTCATTAAAATTACTATTCTTTTCTTTTACGAGAATAATACAGTATTATAGCCTTTAATTCATTATTTATTTTGTATAAAACAAGATTTTTCATTTATTAAATTTCTGAATAATTTTTTTTTCTGAAAAAAGATCTTCTCCTTTCGCTCCGCTGGGAGTTGAATCAGTAGTGGAGTGGTTCGATTCCCAGCGGACCGAAAGGAGAAGATCTTTTTTCAGAAAAAAATTATTTAAAATAATTTTTCTTTCATAGCTCCATCTAGTCTGAAAATACGTTAAATATTTTCTGTTATTCTCTAATGATAATGCAGAATCCTTCAAAAATTTGATTTGTACCATCTAGAAGAATAATGCGTGTATTTCTGAAAAAAGTTTCTTCTCTCGATCTCTCTAATGGCTTAATGGGAAAGCACCTGACCGGAAATCAGTAGTTCTGGGGTTCGTTTCCCAGCGAAGCGAAAGAAGATCTTTTTTCAGAAAAAAATGATTTAAAATAATTTTTTTTCCATAGCTCCATCTAGTCTGAAAAGACGTTAAATATTTTATGTTATTCTCTAATGATAATACAGAATCCTTGAAATATTAAATTTTTTACAAAATGCGACTTTATAGGTCTTTTTTAAATTAACAATTTGCTATACTTTTGTTTCACATCTCGCGTCGTTTGGCGGAAGATTTGAATTTTCGATTTATCAATAGAAGTTTCAATATTTACAAAAAATACGTTGAGTTCTGTTAGAAAAAGGTTAAACGCGATTTTGTTCGTCTTCTTAAAAGCAGCAATTACTTTTTTTGGTCTTTTTAAGGTTTCGTAGCCCCGGGCAGAAACCCTAAAAGTTTCAATCAGTTGTCCGTCCATCTGTCGTACTGTTTTCCAAACATGGGAAGTGATGGGAGGGAAAATAAAGGGAAGTAAGAGGAAATAATGGGAGGAAAAGTAAGGGAAGTGAAGAGAAATGAAGGGTAAGGGAGTAGGAGGTTTGAGGGGAAATGATTGGATATTAGGGACAGTAATGGTGGATAAAGGGTGGTGAAGTAGTGGCAGTAAGGGGTGATGAAGGGATAGGAAGTGAGGGAAAATGAAGGGAGGGGAAGTAGAGAAAATAATAAGAGAGAAAGTGAGGGGAATGATAAAAAATAAGAAGAGGGGTAGCAGGAGAAGTAAGGAGAAATAGTGGGAGGAGAAGCAGGAGGAATGAGAGGAAACAAGGGAAGGGGAGGTAGGGGAAGTGATCGGAAATAAGGGGTGTGGAAGTAAGGGGCGTAAGAGGAAGTGAAGAAGGGAAAGTAAGGGAAGTAAGGGGAAACTAGGAGTGCAGTAGAGAAAGTGAGCGAATATGAAGTGAGGGAAGTGACGGAAATGAGGTGAGTGAGGCGAAATGAGGGGAAGGGAAGAAGGACACATAATGAAAAATCAGGAGAGTGGAAGTATGGGAAGTTACATCAAATGAGGGAAGGGAAAGTAGAGGGAGTGATGGGAAATAAAGGGAGGGAAGTAGGGAAACTGAGAAAAAATGAGAGGAGTTGAATGAGGGGAAGTGGGAAGAAATTATGAGAGGATAACTAGGAGGAGTGAGGAAAAGTGTGAGGAGGGGAATTGAGGGGGTTAGATGAAGTGAGGGAAAATGAGAGGTTGACAAGTGAGGTGAAATGTGGGTAGTAAGGGGTTAGCTGGAGTTAGGGAAAAAGAGCGTAGGAAAAATAGGGTAATCGAGGGGAAATTATGAGAAAATAAGTAGCGGAAGCGAGAGGAAATTATGGGAAAATAAGTTGGAGAAGTGAGGGGAATTGGTGAGACAAGGAGTAGGGGAAGTGTGGGTAAAGTATGGGAGGAGAAATAGGATAAGTGAGGAGAAATTAGGGGTTTAGTAGTGAGGGAAAATGAAAGGAGAAAGTAGGGGAAAAGGGGGAGGAGAAATGAGGGGGTTGAGAAGGTTATTGAAAATGAGGGATTGGGAAGTGAGGAAAGTGTGGAAAATAAGGAGAGGAAAATCAGGATGAATGGGAAGTGAGGGAAAATTATGAGTAAGGGACATGAGGGGAAACTAAGGTTGCAGTAGGGAAAGTGAGAGGAAATGATGAGAAGGAAAGAAGTAGGGGGATTTAGAGAAATTGAGGAGGGCTAGAGGATGTCAGGGCAAATAAAGGGTGGCGAAGTAGGGGCAGTAACAAGGTATGAGCGAATAGGAAGTGAGGAAAGTGACGGAAATAAGGTGAGTGAGGCGAAATGAGGGGAAGGGAAGAAGAACAGATAATGAAAAATCAGGATCGGGAAAGTATGGGGAGTTATATCTGATGAGCGAAGGGAAAGTAGGGGGAGTGATGTGAAATAAAGGGAGGGA
>CAKNYM010020996.1:0-18378 GCA_932195095.1 Andricus curvator | reverse complement strand
TTGCTGATACATAAAATCGGATAATATTGCGTACATGATAAGATCAACTAAAAATTAAACTATGTTTTTGTAATTCAGTTTGCACTTACCTTCTCGCATTCTTCATCTAGGCAGTTCTGCATCAATTTTTCGAATTTTCGCGAATGTTTGCGAATTAGTGTTTAGGAACATGTTACCGACCGAACACACTAGCTGCATTTTGGTTATGCATTTCTGAATAAAGACATCATTTGAATTTCGCGGCTAATGAATTTGGTACCGTAGGAAGTATTTCACAGCGCCATCTTCACCTTACTTACCGGCCAGACTAAATATATCTAGATGGGAAACAACTACTTCGAAACTGAACGGAAGTCTGTTTGGACAAATGAAATTTCTGTGACATGGAAATTATGGCGCATGCCAGTTCGGATACCTAGACATTAGGATAAATGAAAATTAGGAAAAATGAAATTTCTGACAAATGATAATTCGGATAAATGTAAAATATGACAAATAGAAATTCTTCTAAATGAATATTAGGTTATGTGGAAGTTCGGAAAAAGCACATTTATGTCGAATACAAATTCGGAAAAACAGAAATTAGATTTAATTAAAATTAGGATAAATAAAGATTATGGTGAACAAAAATTCGAAAATACGAAAATTATGCCAAATGAGAATTCGGTACAATAGAAATTATGATAATTGGTAGTTAGGACAAATACAGGTTATGTGAGTTGACAATTCGACAAAATAAAAATTATAATAAATAATTGTTCGGCAACTTGATTTTCGGTCAAATGAAACTTATGTAATATGGAATTTGGGGTATATGCATGCGCCTCGTCGGAGGGACGTGTCGATTTGCTGCTCTTCGGAGTATTGAATTTTCGCGTGTTTTTCTTGCTCTTTTTTTAAATAAAAATTTGCAAGTTGAGACTTTGTGTGTGCCTGGTGCGTCTGAGCAAGTTGGTGTTTTTTCGAAACTGCTGTTTTTTTGTTGTTTTTGGGATTAATCAATAACTGTCATTGATCAATTAGAGCAATGGGTGCGTGTCCAGAGTGCAAGGAAGTGATTTCCAGAGGAGGACCTGAGGTGCTTGTGTGTTTAAAGTGTGGCGTTTTAACCCATTTGGCCTGTGCGAATTTCAACATTTCTAAAAAAAAACATCACGTGCGTATTAAACTACGACCCAAGACAGATTTATGAGTAAACATCTTCGGTAAACGTTAACTGAAATTAAAATCTTACATAAAGCAAATAAAAACTCACGTACATGTAGGAGTGTAAAATTTATTTTCTCTTATATGTAATGTCGTGCAAAAGTTTGTGGACATCTATTTTCCAATAGGTTGAACAAGCACCCTAGTTTTAATAATAATAAACTGTAGATTTTGTCTCAATTATTACATGGAAGGTGATAAAAGTACCCGTTTTATGGGAATAAATGAAAGCCAGTATGTGTTAATTTTATTAGAAGTTGTTTGAAAAAACGTCAAATGTTAATGTTTCCGGAAAATATCAATAAATTCGGAAATAATCATTTTTTTATTGTTTTTGGGCTAATTTTAAAGATAATTTTTTGCAAGTCTGTTAGAATACTGTTCTATTAATTTGTTTTAATTCAGTTATGAAAACCTGACTTTATATCAATATTGATAAGTTCTTTAAATTAATCAGGGTGCTGAATGTAAACTTTAAAATTTGCATTGTTTCATTTTTTTTAATTTTTAATTTGTAAATGACATTTTTCAATTTAGATTTCTCAAGAAACAACTTATAATCGCTAAATTGTACTGTTTTTAAGTTAAAATTTTTTGAAAATGATATAATTTTCAACACTTACAAATTTCTTGATTGATTGTTCAAACTATTTTAGTTCTTAAAACGCAGTCTCTTCCTGGAGCTTTGTTTATAAAATACTGATGCAGGCCGATATGATTTCTATGAAAGAACTCTGGAGACGCTTTGAGGTTCGCTACGTCTGTTACAATAAATTCAAAATAAGAAAGTAAAAATTAAATATTCAGAAATAAACAAATTGAGATTGAATTATTTTAAATAAAATAAGACTCGAATAATTAAAATTTCAGAGTGCTGAATTTAAACTTAAAAATTTTCATTGTTTCATTTTTTTAAATTTATAAGTGATATTTTTTAGTTTTAATGTTTTAATAAACATGTGAAATCCTTTAATTGTAGTGTTTCAACCTCAAATTGTTTAAAAATGATATAATTTTGAACACTTAAAAAATGTATTGATTCATTCTTCAAACTATTTTATTTCCTAAAAAGCATTCCCTCCTTTGCCTGCTTAGTCAAGCTTTGTTTATAAAATACCGATGCGGTCCGATGTGAGTTCTCTGAAAGAACACATTGTGTCGCACTTATGTTACGCATCTACATTTAGAATTAGGCTAATTATATTTCATGAAGAAGAATAATAAAAATTGAAATTTCATTATGGAAAATTCATTATTATGACACTTATCATTATTATTACACATCTAAGTACTCAAAAAATAAGAAAAATATTGAAAATTGTTTCTTTTTTCCAGTTAGACACAGCATATTTCCCTCCTGTTAGACTTTAAATACTTGGCGGAAATTCTCCAAACAGAATGAAAAAGAAACCGAAAAAATACAAAATAGCAGTTTTCTAATGAATTCATACTACTATCGGTATTTCTTGTGTTTTTTCAAAATGAATTATTTTTAATCGAGACATGACAAATTTCCAAGTATTTTGTAAATAATTTACAATTGTTTAAACAAAACATATTCTTCGAGAGAGAGAGAGAGAGAGAGAGAGTGACTGAGGGGCTCCTGCGGTGGGTGAAGAGAAGCAAGCCTCCGGTCTGTGACATAAGACACCAACGCGTGTGTCAGAGGCTTGCGTTACACTTTCAAGCCATGGTTTCATTTGAATCAGGCGCGACTCCCGATATCGAGGTCTAAGATGTTTACACATCATAACTTTGATAAACTCAAAAAGGGTCGATCAGATTTCATCTGCATAAAATGCAAAGGACAAAGCATCAGCGACATCTCTACGGCAGTCGACGGTAGTTCGTCTGGGAAACCTGCAACTAATATTCGCAACGCAGACGGTACGTCTTCCCCTCACGCTCCTGCCCCCTCAGCAGCAACGGCTATCTCAAACCAGCCTGATCTCGCTACTGTGATCAGAAATGCTGTCTTGGAAGGACAAAAGGATGCGCTTGCGCAGTCTCAGGAGATTCTTTCCAGGATCACAGGATTTGAAAACAAGCAGCAACCATTTAATGACAATCTCCTAACCTCTATTCAAACGATCAAAGCAGACATTGCTGAGAACTCGAACCGAATTTCTCTACTCGAAGCTGGCTCAGAAATTGGAAAGGAAGATATTACCAAAATTAAAAAGGATGCAAATGATTTGAAAATAAACGTGGCTACTCTTGGAGCATGCGCTTAACGTAAGCGAGCAGGCGGCCCTTCAAACAACTTTGGCAATTCATAATTTCCCTATGAAACACAATGAAGACCTTTTTACCAACATGGACTCGATAGCTAGGGCTCTTGACGTTCCCTTCAAGAGATGTGGTCAAAATTTAAAGAATCATAAAGGCACCTGCACTCACAAAATCCTCCAACCCGCCCATCATAGTCGCGAACCTGGGTAATCAACAACTGCTAGATAAATTCGTTGAGAGACGTCAGGTTTTTAGATACTTCTCTACTGAAAACCTCGGGTGCTCGAGCAAAGATAAACACTCTATTTATCTGCGTGAGGCCCTGTCATCTTTGAACAGGAAAATCTACGCCATTGCCCTGGGTCTCAGAAGAGACAAAATAATCAAATATCTGTAGATTGCGGGCGGAAAATTTTTTTGCCGCAGAGATGATGGATCTCCACGAATTTACCTGGCTAATCTGCAGACCGCCGAGGGACTTAGATAGCAACTACTGCTTCCTAGTATCATCCTAAGTATATATGTGGGTAAATATAATATAACTTGTCAATTAGACCAATTTCCAACTCACTTCGCATACATAATAATTTTTTCAATTAAAATTTTTTATTTAATAACACAAAGGTTTCTCAGTTATTCTAACTGTGCTAATGGGATTTATTATGTTCTACAAAAACATCTGGTAAGTCAATGTAATCCTGACTATATTGTGTTTCATTTTTTATCTGAAAGATCTATTATTGTATCGACAGCACGAGATTCTGTAAAAAATACTAAGATTGTTTCCCGCCCTATTTCAGAGATTTATACTTCTACGGTATACTTAAATTTTCATGCTTCTGTACCACTGAAGATTCTTTTAGATTTATATCTACACTGTCACTTTAGCAACTATTGGACTCTACTTAACCCTATTTGTAATTACTTAATTTAGGCTCTGTTGGTTATTGATCATGTTATTTCTATTTCTACTATCTTTTCCTATGTGCTACCATTCTTTCAGGTAACTTGCAACTTAAAACTACCCATTTTACATTTTCAATGGATATCTTAAATAATTGTCATGTTAACTTTAAAATGCTTATTGCTTTTATAATTTTTACCTTTATATGTGCCTTATTCCCTGTTTTCAATTGTAATCATGTGAACGGGATTGTGTTGGTTAACGTGTTTCAGACACTTCTTTATTTAACTATACTTGAACGTTACTTATCACTGTCAAAATGGAAACCTTAAATATTTGTCACGTTAACGCTCAGTCTTTACCTGCCCATTACCACGAATTTAAACATCATTTTATCTCCTGTTCCTACCATATCATAGCCGTTTCTGAGACCTGGCTTACGCCTAACATTCCATCTAGCCTCATAGTACTTGATCATTACACACTTTTCCGCAGAGATAGAGATGAGAGAAGAGGGGGTGGGGTCTGTCTCTACATTCATGGCAGCTTAAGGGGTGTACAGGTGGGAATGAGTCCTCCTGCCAATTACCCTATTGCTGAATACCTTTTTATCAAGGTATGTTCGTTTCATGACAGCATGTTGCGGTGGGTGTGATTTACAAACCTCCTAATGCTTCCTACTGTAGGGAACTTGAGACTGACATTTTTGACCTTATACCAAATTATAATAACATTGCACTTACTGGTGACCTAAACACAAATTTTAAGGTCACCAACAATTTAACTAACTATTTAAAATCAGTAGTGTTCTCCGCCGGATTATATATAGTTCCCCATAATACCACGCACCACACCGATCATTCTAGTACATGGATTGACATGATGATTGTTGATGATCTAGATAAGGTAATTTCTTCTACTCAACACTCAATCTCATTCCTCTCAAACCATGACCTTATCAGCATTCAATACCAGTTCTCCTTTGATCCCTCCTCTAGTATATCTCCTCTGTCTATACGCAATCTCACAAATATAAATGAAGGCGAATATCTCGAGCAACTCTCTACTTATGATTGGAAAAGAATTTTTATTGAAAAAGATATAAATAGAAAGGTTATTTGTCTAACAAAATTTTTATCTTTAGCGTTTGACAAATTTCCGCCTCTTCATACCCTTAAAGCAAAAAAGAAGTCCACTCCTTGTATTACATCTTATATCAAATTCTTGATGAAAGAAAGAGTGAAAAAACGTAGAGTGGCTAAAAGAACAAAAAATAGTATTATTCAAGCAGAATTTCGTAAATTGAGAAACTTAGTTCAAACAAAAATCAGGGATTCATATAATCGATATAATTACAATTCTATTACAAACAGGAATAAAAATGAAAACATCTGGTTTCTCTTAAGACGACTTGGGTTATTCCTCCAAAACACTTGGCTCCTGATAACAATTTTTCCCCCGTTGATCTTTTAACAGCCTTCACCACAAAATTCACACTCCTTTCAAACAGCACTCCTTCCTCGTTCGCAGTTCCCTCTACCTTTGATGATACTAAATTATTCTTTTCTGACATATCGTAAGAAACCCTAATTAATAAACTCTTAGAGGTAAAATCAAATGCTCAAGGTTCTGATGGTATTTCAATTAAAATAATTCACTTAGCTTTACCAGTCATTTGTCCTATTCTCTTGCATATCTATAACGCATCTCTACAGGTGGGAATATTTCCTGATACCTGGAAAGAGGCGATTATTCGCCCTGTTCCTAAAATATCTAACCCTACCTCTCCCAAAGATTTCCGCCCGATATCCATCCTCTGTGCCTTGTCTAAACCTTTCGAACGCATTGTCCATCAGCAGCTTACTGCACACATTGAAACTAATAATTTAATGGACCCAATGCAATCTGGGTTTCATGCCAGGCATGGTACTCTTACAGCTACACTTAAAGTAACTTCTGACCTTAAACTGGCAATTGATAGAAGGAAAATAACGGTTGTTGTCCTTTTTTACTTTTCTAAGGCGTTTGATACAGTTAACCATAATTTACTATTGACTGGGCTCAAATCACTTCACCTCTCAAATATGGCTGTTAAGTGGTTTGAATCTTATCTTAGTAATCGTTCTGAAAGAGTACACATCAACAATGGCGAGCGTTCTGATTGTGGGGATGTTAAGACTGGTGTCCCTCAAGGTTCCACGCTTGCACCCACTCTATTTAATATTTATACATCTGAACTTGGTAGTGAACTTCGACACTGCAACTATCAAAAATATGCTGACGACTTCAAGCTTTACCTCTCCGGGCCTATTGCCACTCTTAAGAGCTTACTTCAAAAGGTACAGGAGGATATTGATTTGGTGGTGCATTGGGCCTTGACAAACGGTCTCACTCTTAACCCTGCTAAAACTAAGGCTACAATCATATGACCTTTTTATTATTCGTGGTGCTCGCCTTTGGAACATACTACCTATAACCATTAGAAATGCGCCTTCACGATTTCACTTTAGAAAACTCCTTTTTGGTTTCTTATTTAACACATAAAATCCTACACTCGAAATCACACATTGGTAATACTTAAATTCTTCATTAAAATATATATGATTATGTGTATGAATGCGTATTTACTTTTAAGTATGTATATTTATAGTATCCTTCTGTTGATAGCCCGCATCTAATCTAATTATTTGTATTATAGTTTAGTTCTTTACTCTTGTTAAATACCTATTTTTTATTTCAATCGTCGAATCGATCGCCGTCATATTTTAAATGTAATATGTATCACCTGTTGCTTATAGGGCTATTTAGCCCTAGGAACTTTTCATAAATGAATACAAAAAAATACAAATACATGTAACTTTTTAACAGAATCTCAGATACTGAGCTCGAAAAACTAAGTGACAGTCACTGAAAATTTAGTACGCAAGGGCTTTATATTCTCGTACACAAGAAATCTGAATTCTAAGCGACAGTCACTGAAAATCTAGTACGCAAGGGCTTTATATTCTCGGAGACAAGAAATCTTAATTCTAAGCGACAGTTTATGAAAATTCAAAGCACGATTTCGTAACGAAAAAAAATTATTTCTTAACTTATTGTCATATAATCTTCATTTTTTATAGTTATTAATACACAATTCGTAAACAAGGTCGCTGACACATATAATTGCACGCTTAAACGCTTTGACAAATCGCACTCGCTGAGGATTCGAACTCTACCTATACTACCTAAACTCGTGTATTCTACCGCGTGCTCTAACTTATTTCGCTATCGAAGCATTTGGATCATGGTTACAAAATCTCGGCCAAGTATTTTAAAGGCCATGGAAATCGTGTGTAAATCGGACTTATAGGATTCAGGACAAACGGTGAAGCCATTTTGTCTGATTTCTTGTAATAATCGAAAGAGTATAAAGACTCTCGGTACAGGCCGCTTTTTTCGAAAAAATTCCATTTTTCAAGTAACGATTGAAAGAAAAAAATGCGCCTCGATAGCATCGTTGTATGTCATTACATGCAGACTTGTCCTAACGGATGGTAATTTTTCCTTTTCTCGCTAGGGTCGCCCAAACGAAAATCCGAGCTCAAAAACTGTTTTACCTGCTCCCTGCTTCGCTGAATAGTAGAACACTTTACTACAACGATGCTATCGAGGCGCATTTTTTTCTTTCACTCGTTACTTGAAAAATGGAATTTTTTCGAAAAAAGCGGCCTGTACCGAGAGTCTTTATATTCTTTAGATTATTACAAAAAATCAGACAAAATGGCTTCACCGTTTGGCCTGAATCCTATAAGTCCGATTTACACACGATTTCCAGGGCCTTTAAAATACTTGGCCGAGATTTTGTAACCAAGATCCAAATGCTTCGATAGCGAAATAAGTTAGAGCACGCGGTAGAATACACGAGTTTAGGTAGTATAGGTAGGAATCCTCAACGTGTGCGATTTGTCAAAGCGTTTAAGCGTGCGATTATATGTGTCAGCGACC
Organism: Andricus curvator; assembly: GCA_932195095.1. Lineage (NCBI taxonomy): Eukaryota > Metazoa > Arthropoda > Insecta > Hymenoptera > Cynipidae > Andricus > Andricus curvator. The sequence continues at coordinate 10,049 of CAKNYM010020996.1, read as the reverse complement.
TTGTTTGCGAATTGTGTATTAATAACTATAAAAAATGAAGATTATATGACAATAAGTTAAGAAATAATTTTTTTTCGTTACGAAATCGTGTTTTGAATTTTCATAAACTGTCGCTTAGAATTAAGATTTCTTGTCTCCGAGAATATAAAGCCCTTGCGTACTAGATTTCCAATGACTGTCGCTTAGAATTCAGATTTCTTGTGTACGACAATATAAAGCCCTTGCGTACTAAATTTCCAGTGACTGTCACTTAGTTTTGCGAGCTCAGTCTCTGAGATTCCGTTAAAAAGTTACATGTATTTGTATTTTTTTGTATTTATTTATGAAAAGTTCCTAGGGCTAAATAGCCCAATAAGCAACAGGTCGCCGCCCTACAGTTATACTACGGCATGTCCACTTTTTGAAATTTTTGGACTATTATCATTTTTAGGCTCGGTAAGGGTTAAACTTTGTTTTTTAATACATTTTACCCTGAAATTTATTTCCTCAGCTGTTAAAATTTTAAATTAAAATAGTGAAGTTAATTAAAAGTTAGGATTATATCACGCCATGTCCTTTTTTGTATTGCTATAAGTGAAAAATGCCAACTTCGTAGTGCATATTTTATATGGATAACCTAAGTCCAATTTGAGAAATAACAATTTTCAAAAATATATTTAACCTTAAAAGTAACCATCGTAATATTACTCAAAAGGCAATAATTTGCGAATAACTCATTTAATTCTAGGTATGTAACACATCAGAATAAGGTAAACTATCATTCTGTTAAACTTTTTACTGAAGAATTTCATTAGAAATAGTTCATTTATAAATATTTTGTGGACATGGCGTACTATAAATCTGAGGAAAAATGAATTTTTTGAATCTCATATCACGCCCTGTCCAAAACCCATTTTCCACATCAGCTAAAATACATTCATAATAGTATTAGAAGTTGTGCTAATATGTTCTTGACCGTGCATTATTTTTTACCGATAAACCCATTTCGTCATTTGACAACGTTTTTGTAGAGTATATTATGGTTAAACTTTGAACCTAAAATTCTCAGTTTGACAGTTGAGGGACATGGCGTACTATAACTTTAGGGCGACGAGGTGATACATATTACAATTAAAATATGACGGCGATCGATTTGACGATTGAAATCAAAAATAGGTATTAAAGAAGAGTAAAGAACTAAACTATAATACAAATAATTAGATTAGATGCGGACTATCAACAGAAGGATACTATAAATATACATACTTAAAAGTAAATACGCATTCATACACATACTCATATATATTTTAATTAAGAATTTAAGTATTACCAATGTGTGATTTCGAGGGTAGGATTTGATGTGTTAAATAAGTAACCAAAAAGGAGTTTTCTAAAGTGAAATTGTGAAGGTGGATTTGTAATGGTTATAGGTAGTTTGTTCCAAAGGCGAGCACCACGAATAATAAAAAAGGTCCTAAAAGGCCTTAGTTTTAACACGGTTAAGAGTGAGACCGTTTGTCAAGGCCCACTGCACCACCAAATCAATATCCTCCTGTAACTTTTGAAGTAAGCTCTTAAGAGTGGCAATAGGCCCGGAGAGATAAAGCTTGAAGTCGTCAGCATATTTGTGATAGTTGCAGTGTCGAAGTTCACTACCAAGTTCAGATGTATAAATAATAAATAGAGTGGGTGCAAGCGTGGAACCTTGAGGGACACCATTCTTAACCTCCCCACAATCAGAACGCTCGCTATTGCTGATGTGTACTCTTTCAGAACGATTACTAAGATAAGATTCAAACCACTTAACAGCGATATTTGAGAGGTGAAGTGATTTGAGCCCAGGCAATAGTAAATTATGGTTAACTGTATAAAATGCCTTAGAAAAGTCAAAAAGGACAACAACCGTTATTTCCCTTCTATCAATTGCCAGTTTAAGCTCAGAAGTTACTTTAAGTGCAGCTGTAAGAGTACTATGCCTGGCATGAAACCCAGATTGCATTGGGTCCATTAAATTATTAGTTTCAATGTGTGCAGTAAGTTGCTGATGGACAATGCGTTCGAAAGGTTTAGACAAGGCACAGAGGATGGATATCGGGCAGAAATCTTTGGGAGAGGTATGGTTTGATATTTTAGGAACAGGGCGAATAATCGCCTCTTTCCAGGTATCAGGAAATATTCCCACCTGTAGAGGCAAGAGAATAGGACAAATGACTGGTAAAGCTAAGCAAATCATTTTAATTGAAATACCATCAGAACCTTGAGCATTTGATTTTACCTCTAAGAGTTTATTAATTAGGGTTTCTTACGATATTTCAGAAAAGAATAATTTAGTATCATCAAAGGTAGAGGGAACTGCGAACGAGGAAGGCGTGCTGTTTGCAAGGAGTGTGAATTTTGTGGCTGTTAAAAGATCTGCGGGAGAAAAATTGTTATCAGGAGCCAAGTGTTTTGGAGGAATAACCCAAGTCGTCTTAAGAGAAACCAGATGTTTTCATTTTTATTCGTGTTTTTAATAGAATTGTAATTATATTGATTGTATGAATCCCTGATGTTGGTTTGAACTAAGTTTCTCAATTTACGAAATTCGGCTTGAATAATACTATTTTTTGTTCTTTTAGCCAATCTACGTTTTTTCTCTCTTTCTCTCATCAAGTCTTTGATATAAGATGTAATCCAAGGAGTAGACTTCTTTTGTGCTTTAAGGGTATGAAGAGGCGCAAATTTGTCAAAAGCTAAAGATAAAAATTTTGTTAGACCACAGATATTTGACTATTTTGTCTCTTCTGAGACCCAGGAGAATGGCGTAGATTTTCCTGTTCAAAGGTGACAGGGCCTCACGTAGATAAACAGGGTGTTTATCTTTGCTCGACTACCCGAGGTTTTGTGTAGAGAAGTCTCTAAAAACCTTACGTCTCTCAACGAATTTATCTCGCAGTTGTTGATTACCGAGTTTCGCGACTATGATGGGCGGGTTGCAGGATTTTGTGAGTGCAGGTGCCTTTATGATTCTTTAAATTTTGACCACATCTTCCCTTTTAAAGGGAACGTCAAGAGCCCTAGCTATCGAGTCCATGTTCGTAAAAAGGTCTTCATTGTGTTTCATAGGGAAATTATGAATTTCCAAAGTTGTTTGAAGGGCCGCCTGCTCGCTTACGTCAAGCGCATGCTCCAAGAGTAGCCACTAGGGTGACCAGAGAAAAACACTTTTGGTTTTCTTAGGAGTGAAGGGCAAATAACGGTAGTTTATGCGATTGTAGAAGCCAGATTTTTTTTTTAATTTTGAACAATATTCAGAGGTGGCCCATCGTCTTTGAAGTTCTTATGTAATTAACATGGGCAAACTCAACTTTTTCTTTATTTAAGATTTTAACCACGAAGTTATCCACTTTTTAATTTGAACTTTTAATATGTTGTTCTTGAGGTTCTCAGAATCCACATAAAAACATTTTTTCAATGAAAAATTCATGAAAAACATTAATTACGGTTGCTTGAAAAGTGCCATTTTCTCTGTTTTCTACTGTTTTCAAAGCCTAATAACGGCCCTAATAATATATATCTTATACTGAAATTTTAACAATATTTTCCTCGAAGTTTGAAGATCATATTTTCTAAAAAAGCAGATTAGGAAAAATATAAATAAGCCTGCAATAATGAAAAAAAATCTGAGTAAATTTTTGAGATTTGACAGGTCTACGACTTAAGCTGTTTAATTTTCGGGGCGGAGCGCTCATCAGCTCGGCCATAAAAATCGATCCCAGTGGGTCCTGACACAATAAGCTCATAAAGCAGACCCTTTTTCGGCAAGCGTTCTTTAGCCATATTTCCCTTTTTCAGAAAAGTGAATAATAATAATTCAGGGGACGCTAACTAATCCTGTTATAAAGTCACATCGATGAAAAGAGCTGAGGTTGAACATTTACGATCGACTCTTCACTTACCGAAATTGTCAGCTTTTGCAATGACAACTTTCAAAGACGATGGGCACCTCCAAATATTGTTTAAAATTAAAAAAAAAAGTCTGGCTTCTACAATCGCATAAACTAGCGTTATTTGCCCTTCACTCCTAAGAAACTCAAAAGTGTTTTTTTCTGGTCACCCTAGTAGCCACGTTTAATTTCAAATCATTTGCATCCTTTTTAATGTTGGTAATATCTTCCTTTCCCATTTCTGAGCCAGCTTCGAGTAGAGAAATTCGGTTCGAGTTCTCAGCAATGTCTGCTTTGATCGTTTGAATAGAGGTTAGGAGATTGTCATTAAATGGTTGCTGCTTGTTTTAAAATTCTGTGATCCTGGAAAGAATCTCCTGAGACTGCGCAAGCGCATCCTTTTGTCCTTCCAAGACAGCATCTCTGATCACAGCAGCGAGATCAGGGTGGTTGGAGGTAGCCGTTGCTGCTGAGGGGACAGGAGCGTGAGGGGAAGACGTACGTAAAATAAGTACATATAAATGTGCATAAACTAATAACCAATTACGGGTTATGTAAAGCATTCATGTTTTCAAAAGTTTTCCGAAAAGATTAAGATTCTTGATAAGATTTAACGTCGAATGAACCTTCACGTAAATTTTATCAAGAATCTAAGTCTTTTTGGTTGTTTTTTCTAGGACAAAAGCAAAAATCTCTACATTGCTCGCCCATCAGCACCTTCAAACGTCGAGGCTGCGTGCAACAATCCATCTGACTTAAGTTTAAACCGTCTCAATTGACTTGTAAATCACTTCTATTTATGACAATTTACTTGAGACTCCTCCCTTAAAAAAACAGTCACCGGGGGACTTTTGAAGTTGGAATTTCGAAAACCCGCTTATAAAAAAAAAGGAATCTATATTGTTGGCGAGTGCCATAAGCGCACGTGTTAAATTTGTTGTACAAACCTAAAAATGACCCACTTTTAGTCACTCTCGGAACATAGGTATAATGTGAACAGACAGAGCATAGGCAAATATCTCTTAAACTGCGATCAATCTATGTGGTAGCTTTTCTTGTGGAATGACACATTTTTATAATTAATAAATATTCCATTAAATATTTGCATAACATTTACCATAGCGGGAAAAGTGCGAAAGGACTTCCATTTTAATGTTGATAGGATATACCTAACAGTTCCCGAGATCCTGTGTGGAATTCTTTTGTCGGGTATTCTCGCTGTAGTTCCCGCTGGGATGACTGACTAATCACACTGTATTGTTCGAGTACTTGCAAAAAACTCTTGGGCTTTAAAAATTAAATTTATCAACACATACGCATTGTATCGATTTAGATCAAATACCAAAAAACCCCGAAAGTCAAAAATTTTATAAAATCAAAATCGAATTTTTTTCGAAACCTATTCATCGCAAAGAAAAATATTCAATACAATATAGTTGTAGTTTTTCAAGACCTTTTCAAGCCTGTTATAAAAGTCCGTCATAAACAATCAATACCTTTATTCGTAAATTAGAAAAACTGCAAGGAAATTTTTATTTTCATCGTAAAAACTAGCTTAACTCTAAAGCTATTGACTACAAGAAAAAATGTTTTACATGACAAATACGTAATTAATTGAGATTTACATTTGTTGTGCACGACATTTTTCTCTGGAATGCATACTTCTCAAGATGTGTTTCATTTTTTTGACCAAAACCATGAAAAATCAGCGCGATTTTCATTTTGGGTCGATTTTGTTCGAAAAATTATTATTTCAACAGAAAAAGTTGTATTTTTACGAAATACACAATTTCTTTTGAAATATTTTTATATAAAAGCAATATTATTCAAAATAAATCATGAAAACCTCTAATATAGCTGTCGTTCAGAAAATGCACTCTATCCCAGAAATTAAAATGCACAAAAAAGCCTCTGAGGCTTTTTTGTGCAAGGTTGAATGTATGAATTTGCATATAATATTCACATATAACGTTTAGACTATATAGCAATTAAATCTATGTGAAAATGGTTTTGATGGAATAATATATTACGCAGCAAGGAGGAGAGCACTAAATATTGTCCAAACCATGAAGACGGTTCTCCTCCATTGCATGTACTGTATTTTTCGTGGTAGAGACGCGCGAAATGTGAAGCGTGTGCTGCTCGTGAGACATTGAACGTGATCTCTCTTTTCGAGTCGGCGCAACCAAGCGCATTTGATACCTGCTGTAATGTTGGAACTCATATCCTAACACCTCTGTTCTACTACGAGGTCCCATATTATATATGCGTCCGCTCACGCCGCGCCTCTCGAAAAGAGAGAGTTTAGGGAAATCCGCAAGCAGTAGAACACTCTCATTTTGAGCGACTACCATAAAAAGTATCTTTTGTAGCCTTGTAAATGTTTATATCAAAACAAAACAAAGGTTTCATTAAAGTGATTTCCATGACATTTTGATTTAGTATAGTATACCCTATAACTTTATACAAAAGCGAGGTCGCTAAACTTGAAAATTAGAAAATCGGCAGTTCTTTTAAGTTTGGTGACATTTAGTGAATTTACAGAAAACTTTGAAGATGGCCTTATTTTTTTAGTTTTTCATACGTGTGTGGTAAATATTTTCTCTAAAACTACTTTCTGAATACAATAAATTCAGCTATTAAACTTTAAAATCGGTTATGAATTGTCTTTATTATGCAGGTTTGAAGAAAAGCAAAATTGATGATAAAATCAAATTAAAAAGATAAAGTTCACATAAAATCGCTGACATGTTTCACGCAAAATTTTTCCTGGAATATAAATTTTTGATATCTTTAAAAATACAATTATGTTATTTAGGGTAGAGTCATACTTAAGATTTAAATCTCTAAGATAGACGAACAGCTCAGAATAAGAAAAACTTAGCTATTCTAACTTAATATCTAGACATGCAAAACAATAACAAGGGAATAGAGCGCTTAAAAGCAAAAATCCATCTACTTAGCTCGTTCAAATTCTGAAAGATACAATTAACGAAAGAGCTTAAGCAACCCTTAGCATGAACAAAAATTCTGGGAGAACTCAATTAAAACCAAAAAGAATAACCAAAAACAAAAAAGCCGAATTAAATTAAGTTAAAAACAAGCCCTATGCTTCCTAATCAACAGGATAGCATTTGTAAATAAAATATAGATAACATAAATCTGACCTTCTATTCCTTTTCCCTCAAGAATAGAAAAATCTGATAAATTGGCGGTGTGACATTTCTTCTCACATCGGATTTCCAGTAAGATTAACTCAATAAAAAAAATAATAAAAAATTCCCGATGTTTACCGAAGATTACAGTGGCCCAAGTAAATAAGATCTAAAAATATCTCTCTCTGAAAATAAAGATTTAAACAAATAATGTAACATTTTGTTTTAAAAAACAGAAAAAGGAAAAAGTTAAAATAGCTGCCCTTACAAATTCTACTTAACAGAGTCAAATAATAGTCCGACAATTCTTCCTTCTGAAGAGTGAAAATAGAATTGATAGGATTTAACAACACAACAATATAACATTTCCTCTAGCACCGGATTTCTTTGGGCAATGGCCCAAAGAAATAAATTGTAAAAATATCTCCCTCTAAATTGAAGATTTTAACGAATAGGGTACCCTTAGGTTTATTAGCAAAAAAATATTTGAAATAACTACCCTTATGAATTCTAATGAGCAAAATCAAATAATAGTCTGTCATTCCCCTCTTCTGGAGAGTTTAACTAACCTTTAAAACAAGACTTAAATTAAATATAATAATAGTCTTCCGCCAAAATTTAGAGAATTCCTAAGTTCTCCAGAGTCTCCGCTCATTGACAAAAGAGAAATTTCGAGCTAAAGGGAGCGATCAACAAACTCGCAGGACCTAATTCTGAAAAGGAAAAAACAAGAATTCTGCCTGAAGTTATAAAAGAAAAAGACAGGTCGAGATTCAAAAAGCAAGAAGGTTATTGCCCACTTCTGAAGCCCTGAAAATCCAGGCCAGTCCCCTCCAGGAGGCCACCAATAGGGGTGAAGGGTCTTTCACTGTCAAGGCTCGAAAATGCCCTTCTAAGTTGAGCATTAGTTGGGCTGCTATTCTCCAAGAGATCACTAGCCAGTTCTCTGAATGAACTTCGGGGATCCACTGTGAATCTGAATATCCTCACGTTGAGAAGGAATTTCTTGGGCGAAAAATGCCCATCTCATCCAACCTTCTCTCTGCTTCTTCGTAGCCACATCTGTTCCAAAAGCGATACTTCATGATCTCGAATTCATACGAATAAACTTAGCAATCACGAGAGGAAGCCAAATATGCTGTCTTCAACAGTTTGAGCAATGCGGAAATCTCGATCCGTTCTGGCAGCTGTCCGTCCTATGGAAACCAGCACAACACTCGCAGATCGGACGTGACGCCCTGCATTGGTCCGATGCATGTCGGAACCTCTGGCAGAAAAAAACACCTTCTCGGGTGACGGAGGGGGGATAACAGGAGTTAAATTAAAGGTTTGAGGGTGCGTCGTATCTCTGAAGCTGAGAACACGAATTCAACTTTTTCGCTAAGTGATGCATCGTCGTTGGTTCTCCGCCTCACCGATGCTATTGTTTCAAGAGCTTCCGGAGAAATTCTTCTGACGATTTCCTGAATCGAGTACCTGGTAGGTACATGGTTAGCGAAAGCCTTTTTAACAATCAAGTAAGGGGGAATATATACATTGTACTCCATCCCCTTAAGTTCAGGAGAGACAACTAGGGTATTCGCCTCCGATCTGCTAGAGCAGAAGATTTTCACCCGGTTTTGGCCATTCCTAAAAATCTGACACGGACTTGTGAGAACGCTGTCGATCCTGCCCGACAGCTCTAAAGGATCGTACCTGCCCAAATTCTTACCCGCAACAGTACTCTCAAGAGAAACCATAAAGGGCGGAGAGGCCGACTCCGGGTTTAGCAGAAGCAGAGAACCTCCACGCCTAGTCCACAGCAAAAAATGCTCAGCATGAACCTCCCGAGAATCTCTACTACCACCCTGAGGGGAGGCCCAGGGCTGTAAAATTTGTTGGGGCCTCCTGGGAAAAATCTTTGGTAAAATGCATACAATACAATAAATTATAAAAAATGAGGTTCATGAAAATAATTAAATAAACTTTTTGCTTTTTCTCGAATTTGAAAAATTATATTTATTATTGAACTACAACTAATAATATGTGTATTATACATTCATACATTGCCTTCGAATTCTTCTGTTTTTTTTTTTTGTTTTCTTTTCGATGCATCACTTTCACTCTTTCTCGACTTATTTTTGGTTAAAAAGCATTTACAAATCACACTCGCACACTCTGACTCGTCGAAATCTCCACCAAAACTTGTTTAAATTCAAATCTTTAATTTTTGGCTAAAATTAAAGTTTGAAACGTAGTAAAATTGTCATCTGATGCGTGTATTTCAAGTGTCGGAGTCGTACTCAAGTATGTGGGGTTGATACTTTGATGACGAATACATTGAAACACTGACGACAGAGCAAGCTCTCGCCTCAGTACTCGCAGAAATATGATCTCAATATTTAGACTAAAGTGTTGATGTTAACTGTGATATATCAGTATCGAAACATTATAGTCACAAGAATCACACAGCAAAAGAGAAATATAATTCGTGAAATAATTCTAGATTTTCAGGTTCAGAATAAGTAGAGTAAAAAAATTAGAAGTATTAACAAGTTATCTCCATAGAGAACTAAAATAATAAATTTGTAAATTTTGATACCAATTTTTTTTAAAGTGTTGAGGAAGAATTTGGGTGCCCCTTCAAAAACAGGGCCCCGGGATACAGCCCTTACAGCCACCCCCTTAATCCGGCCATGCGCATGCGCGTGGAAATCATGTAATGTTTTCTGTTTCAAACCTTCTTTACGCCCTCTTGTCATATGATTTTTGATTTTTTTTCTTAAATTTGAATCATGAAATCTCAAAAACCTGACGTGTTGGGAAAAAAACAGAAGATAGATTTGGATTCAGCACAGAAAACTACTCTGGAAATGACATATCTTATCCCATGAACACATAGGTCATATTTTGTTTAACAGTGATAATTTGTTTTTAACATTTATTTGTGGTCAATAAAACAGTGTAATATTAATGTCTTTTTGACAAAGAGAATTAATATACCTTCGGC
>CAKNYM010020971.1:0-15257 GCA_932195095.1 Andricus curvator | reverse complement strand
CTGGTGTCTGCCAAATGTAACGGCTTACGGGAAAACCCCAGGGAAAAACCGTAAAAACGCTTTATATATTTAAAAAAGGGTACTTCAAGTGACTACCAGAGCACATGTTGAGTCGAAGGTCGAGGAAAGAAGATGAACCAAATGAAATTAAATTATATGATAGGCAGGTAGGCGAACGAGGCGGGGCAGACTCGGGCGACAATAAAAATGATGGTTGGCCACAAGTTTTAAAATGATGGGTAAATCCGCTAAAAGTACAAAGAATTTTTAACAAAGAATCTAAAATGTAACCTAAGTGTAATAAAATTTATTACACCGGTAGGCGAACTAGGCGGGTAGGTACACTACAAAAATGTGGTGACCAAATGTTATTCTAATTATGGGAAAATCCGCAACGCCAGAAATGTTAAAACCCTATTCTCTCCAAAAAAAATAGGTTGAACGAAATTATCGGACGGTTTTCAGTTCGTTCTTTTGAATTTTCTTAAATTTAAATTCCAAATGATTCTTCAATACAAGAGGCAACAACAATACTGCTCTTAACTTTTCGACCAAATGTTTTAAAAGTGACAAAATTATTCTATTCATATTTCTTAACCCCTTGACCATTTTAAATAATGTTATATGCATTCATCTATTTATAAAGATTAAATATTTTCTGCGCGATCACTTTAGTAAATTAAAATGTTCAAATAAGTAATTTTATTTGGAATTTTTTTCTTAATGCTTCTAAACATTATTGATAAAAGAGGACATTTTAATTCTAAATGCTTTTTAATATTCAGAAATAATTCTTTTCTTAATATTTTTCTACCAGATTATATAATTTGGAAACTTTTTCGAACTTTTAGAGATATGAGGAAAATTAAATTATGGGTACAGGTGAACAATTTTTTTTACATTATTTAGGTTTCATTTTAAAAGATTAATTTTAAGCTTTGAAGTTTTGAATATATGCCCAAGAAGCAAATTATTTTCAATTGTGCATGATTTGAAAATTATAGAAGTAAGATTTTAGGAAAACTTTTTTTTATTTTGCAGAATTTTTCCAAAATTTTTGGAAAAATTCGAATCATTTTAAAAGATAAAATGTTCAAAATAATTAAAAATTTGAAAAGATTTCAACAATGTTAAAACAAAATGTAAATTTTTGAAGATTTCAAAATCAGTTGAAAAGATATTGAGGATTTGTTGGAATTTGGATGAGAATAAAAATATTTCAAAACTTTAAATGATTACCGAACATTAATAAAATAATGTTGAGTTTTTCACAAGCGTCAAAAAGTCTTAAATATCTCTCAAAATAAAACACAAATTCTGCTTACATTTTGTTAAATCCTTTGAAGTAGAAAAAAAAATTTAGCAATTTTTCTAAATAATTTTTCGACATAACTGAAATTCGAACTGAAATATTCAAAAATCTTTTTGAATTTCCTCGAGCAACCTAGAAAAAGTATATTTATATATCGTCAGAGCAAATAAATAAAAAATAAAAAAATATTAATAGTTATTCGAAATTTGCATTATGTATTAAGAATCTTTTTCTTCCTCCAAATTATAATTTAGCTGAAGCCTTTTTTTATTAAATTGCAAATGTTTGGTGTAAAATTAAAATCTTGTTTGGTTGTGGATTCAACTATTTTGATGAAAATTCGGCTTTTTGGAGGAATTCAAATCTTTTTTAATTAAAATTTAAAATATCTGTTAGCTCAATTATCAACAATTATAGTTTTCGTTGACAAAAATTATTATATTTGAAAGGTTAATATTTTTTTAACAATTTAAGGTTGTTCGGAAATTGATATTTTTATTTTTCAAAAATAGTAAAGAAGATTTACATATTTGAACAATTTTATATTATTTTAGCGTTTTAAACAAAAATTGGTGTTCATTATATTAATTTTGTTTACAGAAATTCGGTTATTTTAAACAAAAATTTTAGAGTTTTATAAATGTTTAACAATTTTAGGTTAAGTTAGCGTTTTAATCTACAAATTGGTATTTTAAAATAAAAATCATTATAACTTGAACACGATTTAGAATCTTCAATAATTTAAATAATGGTACTGTTTTTTCTTGAAAAGTATTGGTATTTTTAATAGAAATTAATTGAGTTTATGAGAATATTTACAATTTTTTCAACAACTATATAGGTTCTGTTGGTGGGTGTTTCACCCGAAATAGGTATTTTTAAACAAAAAATCATTAGATTTTAATCCAATGATTATTGTTTAAAATTAAAATAATGAAAATTTATAAGCTTTAACCATATTTAAAAATCATCAGATTTCAAAGAAGATTCATGATCTTTTAACAATTTTTATCAAAAATGTTGTCCTTGCTTTTCTATTCTTTTAGATTATAGATACTATGGAATATTAAAATTTTGTCTTAATATTAATTTCAAATTGCATAGGATAAGAAATAATAATCGCGCGCGGAGCGCACGTGTTTATTTTCTAGTGCATTTTTAAATAATGAATTTTTTTGATACTGGTGTTTATTTTCCAATAATTTATTTTAAGCATTATTATTTTGTAATATATACATTTTCAGGATTTACAGCGGTAAAAGAATGAGCAATATCTGAACTCTATGCAAAAAAATGTAAAAAAAATGTTTATATAAAATGTTTGTTAAACTAATGTTTAATATTATATTATTAATGACAAATATTGAAGTAAAGTTAGGACAAATTATCAAATATTTTATAACAATTGTAATTCTTGATAATTTATTTCCTTAACTTCAAAGCTGATTCCGATCAGAATTAGTGAAAAACTTTTTTTCTGCGTAAAAAAAGATGCGTAATAAAATTCTACATCCAGATACATTCTTTGAAAATTAGAATTTGAACTTTTTTTAAAAGGCTCCAGGGGACTTCGTTTTCGCTAAAGACAATTCCATTTGCCCTTACTACATCCGTGACTTCGTTTGTGGATTTTAATGAATTTTTAAAAAATAATTTCCATTATTTTACAATTCCAGGTTGAACTTATGCCGCAGTCGAATGTATGGATATTTAAAGATTCCTTTAATGTTGTTTCTCGCCATTGCAAACACAGAACGGCATCTTTTCGACAAATTACAGAATACCTTTTTAAGGAACTATTATGTGCTGAAAATCTGGAGTACTTGCAGTATTATGCGGTGGAGTCGGTGTCAAACAAATTTATTCCACTACCTAAGGTGTTCTATTCTGTAATTCGCGGTAAGCAATATGTTTAATTTTTTTCCTATATCATCGTCTTTCCTCTATAAAGAATAATCTAAGATTCTAAGATTATAAATAAATATAAATGTTATCATTTCAGAGTTTGTAATCGAGAACTGTTGGCTAGAATCGTATGAACAAATAATTCTGACATTTGACAAGTGTGTAATAGCCATATTTGACAATGCGAGGGCACGGAAGAAAAGAGCTGAAATGAACAAACTAGAAAAAAAATTTCTTTCAGAAAAACAGAGAAATGAGAAAGAAAATGAAATCATATTTCCATATATGATACAAAACGAGGATAAGGTAAGAATTTATATTATAAATTATTATACTATATTATTATGACTAGCAGCAAATGCAAGTTTTCCTAACATTAAAAATATAAACAATAATTAATCAATAGTAATTTCGAATTAAAAAGGAATTGTGCTTGTATTATTTTTCAATAAAGTGCATAAAATTTGAACTTTTTTAAAATTGCAAGTTCTTCAAATTAAATACTATCGCACAGAAGCTCTCAAAATTCAAAAATTTTTAACTAAAATTTTTAGGATTGGACAATTTAATTAAAAAGGAGTTGAATTGTATAATTTCCAAGTCAAAACTTTCAAAACTGAACAATTTTATTTTGAATTAAAGAATCTTGAAATTGAATGATTTCAAATTACAATTTCGAAAATGAAACAATTTAAAAACGTTCAAATTTGAATATTTTAAGATTCGGATTCAGAAAATTGGATCACTTAAAATTTTATAGAATTTAAATTGTATTATTTTTAATAAAAACGGTTCAAAGTTGATTAAATTTGACAATTTGAAATCGAAAACTATATTTACTGGTTTAAAGTCAAAGCTTCTGAAATTCTAGAATTTTCAATTGTTATTACATTTGAAAAATTCTAACTTAACTCTAAAATAGATTTGAAAAATGTTTCTGAAATAAAAAAAATAAATTCACCGTTTTTAGCACAGCTCAAAACTGAAAAATGTTGAATTATAAGCCTTTGAAATCGAGTTATTTAAAAAAAAGATCAAAGTGAAAAGTATTTTTAATTGGGGAGCATTAAAACTGAAAACAATTTGTTAAAATTAAAACTTATGATTCAAGCCATTTACGTTTTAGTACTTTATTTAGAATTATTACTCGTTTTTTAAATCATTCAATCAAATATTTCCAAAATTTTAAATTAATCTTTTTATAAAAGCTTCGAAATATTGAAATCGCCCAATTTTAAGCCTTTCAATTCGAAATGGTTGTTTTAAAGCTTAGTTTGAAATCTTCAATACTTTGGAACATTTTCAAATAAAAAATAATTCAATTTTAAATTTTGCGTTGTTTTGAATTTATTATGGAGGCACTTAATACACCATTGTTTAATTGCAAATCCTTTTAACTGAAAATTGTGGAACTATCAAGTCTTTCAAGTTGATATTCTGTGATTTCGAATAATTAAGAAAACCAAACAATTATTAATTTTGTAATTGATTAAAATTTAAACCAAACAATTTAGAATATTTATATCTGAAATTATTAAATTTAAAAATGATTCAAATTAAAACCAAATAATTTGGAATAATTTAATCAAAAATTAATAAATTAAAAACTGAGTGTCAAGGATTTTAATATGAAATTTGGAAATGTTGGAAGCTTTAGTAGTGAAATTGCTCTGAAATTTTTAATATTCAAATTTAAGACTACAACTTTATGACATTTTAAATTCGAATCCTTTTAAAATTAAGAAATTTAAAACTAAATATTTTCGAACTTAATTTTTTAAAGAAAATAAACTTCTGTTTGAAGGCCTCAAAATTTATAATGTTTTATTTAGAATTGCGCTTAAGCATGATAAATACATTATTAATAAGAATAATGTCATCATTTAACGTTCAAAATGATTGAATAGATTTTTTTAACTAAAAAATGCAATTTCTATAAAAAAAATATCAAAATTGGAGAATTTTAAATATTGTGAACCTTTAAAGTCAGATTATTTTGAAGACTTTAAAAATTATATGCTTCTAATTGGAGACTTCCAAAATAATGAATTCAAATTTATAGCGTTAAAAACTATACAATTCCAAACTTCGGTTTAAAATTGAAAGATTCTTAAGTTAGAATCATGAAACTAAATCGTTTAAAATATATAATTTTCAAATTTTGCATCATGATTTTTAAAATTCAATCATTTTAATCAGACAGAATGAATGAATACTAGATTATTATATATAATTATATATACTATTATATTTATATTTTCGTGATCCCCAATAGTTGTAAGTAAATTTAGGAATGAGAAGAATTATTTTTTATTAATTTGCATTATTTTTTTTGTTTAATTTTAGGTGGAACTTATACCGGACTCAAATGTATGGATACTTAAAACTTCCCTTTCGCATGTTTCTAACATGTGCAAAGAAATGAGGAAAATGACAGATTACCTATTGAAGGAACTATTAGGTGCCGAAAATCTATGGTTCTTAATGAATTATAAAGGCGAGTTGATGCGGAAACAAAAATATATTCCACTACCCGATGTGATTTACGCTGTAATTCGAAGTAAGGAATATGTTTCTTCATGGTTCATTCTGAACCAATATATTCAGATAATCACATTTTTTAAATAGGAAAAGAAAAAATCGAAAAATTCATACATTTCCTAAATTTCTAAAACTTAAAATATCCTTTCTACGAAATTTAAATTTGAAAAAATTCTTTTAATAAATTGAGGTACAAATTGTTTGGTCTCAATGAGAATAACTATAATTTTATCCACCAAAATCAGAGCATGAAAAGTATTCAAAATTATATTTCCAAACTATCTCCTTTCCGGCTCATTAGATATGATTTAGACCTCATCAGGGATTATTTATAGGAAAACAACCGGTATGAATAATTGAAAATTAGGCTCATTGAAATTAACAAAATTTGTGAAAATATAAAATGTATAAATAATTGTCAGAAAGGTAATTTAGTATAATTCTCGATTTCATTGATGAGAAAATGATTTTTCTATAAAAAATTCTTTCCTTTTTCTTTTCACTAACATCGTCATGTTTCTACCAAGAATATTTTAAGAATACAATTATGTTATTGTTTTAGAGTACCTGTTCGAGAATTTTTGGCAAGAATCTTATGAAAAAATGATACTGACATTTGACAAGTGTGTAGGGTACATACTTAATGATGCGAGGACTGAAAAGAAGCGCGCTTCCAAAAGAGCTGAATCTAAAATAATTGACTTATCCAAAAAGGTACCCGCTAGAACTGCAACATCGATTTTTTCAACGACTTCGACAACGAACTTTGTTACGACCCTCGCGAAAAATGTTTCAAGTCCTTCTGTAACTAAATGCGTGACTGATCCTTTAATGACTTGCATAATTCGAGACCGAAAACGAAAACATGATAATGTAGACGAAAACGATTTTGGAAATGCATCAAAGAAGCGAATATTATCAATGAATAATTCGCCTTCTCAAGAACAAAGCTGGTATTTGCCTCCTTGTGAACCGAAATATTTTGATTTTAATTAAAATTAGATTAAGAGATAGGATGAATGAAAGGTTGCAGCACAGAACTAGGTAACCAACAAAATCGGAATTTTTCAGGAGAGCGAAATAGCCTTCTGTAAAATCGAAATCACCATTTCAAGATAAAAGTTGAAGTATATCTAAATTGAGGCAGAAAAAAGGATGATTAAAAAAATTATCCAGTTCAGAGAAATAGAATGTGGAAGTTTACAATCTCAAAGTTATAGGAGCCTAAAATTGGAACAGGCTCAGTTGAGGATTACGATAAGAAGTGTAATTCTCAGTTTAAGCAAAAAATAATAACTTGCTTTTGAGGTATTGAGTTGCTAACTTGGGAGAAAATGAGTTTGATTAGAAAAAATTAACCAATTCCGAGTAAATCATTTAAGAATTTGGATGTTAAAATTTCATGGTTTATGAAAATTGTCTTTGGATAGCGACTAAAAATATATTTTTAAATCTTAAAAAATAATAAACACTGTCTCCATAGATATGAGGATGCTACATAAGAATGAAAAAGTTTTCATTAAAAAAAAAAAAAAAACTATTCTGTGCCGGGAAATTAAAGCTTTAGTGTGACGGTATCGCACAATAATAACAGACCATTTTTCGCTGAAAGGTCTATAAAAAGAAAAAAAGTATATATGTTTCTTTATAAATAAACGATAATAATCTTAAGAAATATTGTTTCTGATCGCAAGGTAAAAAGTTGAGTGGAAAAGCACTTTATAAAAGAGGCTTTTTGTAGTAAATGAAGATTTAAGATTTTAGGTTGGAGTTTGATTGGTACTTTAGTGCTGAAAAAAAGCGGCAAATTTCAGTTTAAAGGATTTTCCTTTGAAAAAGGAGTTTTTCTATTATTTTACTGTATTTAAAAACTTTTGGGAAGATGAATATGGCCAAAAAAAGGTTTTAAAAAACTTAAGAGGTTAGGCAATTAAAACAAAAGAAGAAGATGGAAGACAAGTACAGAGAATCAATTATATGATTTTGAATTTCAATAATTTTAACACAACGTGGATTTGAATTTTTAAGAATGTTTTCTGCAAAAAGCCCATTTTCGGCTAAAATGTTGGTTATCTAGTTCTGTACTGCAACCCTTCAAATGTACAAACATATGTACAAGCATATATGTATGCACAAACCTGTAAGTATTAATGCATCAATAATATATATTAATATATGTATTTATTTTAAAATTATATGCATTTTTAAGTATAATATATAATATAAAAATTACAAAGTACACAAAAAAATGGTAAGTTGGGCCACCTATTTAGTTTGTAAGATATTGTACTACTATTTTATTAGTTGGAACAAACATTTTATCAGTTTTTAAATTTATTTGACTTTGAAGTTTCTCTTATCGAAATCAATAATTTGCGCTCGAATTTGCGTTATAGATTTAAAAAATAATGGGTGAGATGTGTGCTACTATATTTAAAAACAGCGTGAAATCATAAAAAATCTTCGTTTTTGTGAAAAAAAATGTTGTTTTTTAATTTGTTTCTCAGTTGATTGTTATACGTACGGTGATTCATACGTATGACAAAAGTAAAAATTCTTGTCCCTTTTTGAAAAGAAAAGGAATAAAAGAATTGAATCCTAAACTGTAAATATCTTCGTCATGTTTCGAAAAAAATTGTATCTCTTAAGTATAATATAGAATAAAGAAAATTTTTTTTCAGAAATCAAAAGAAATTTTGATTCAGAATTTATTTGACTGAAAAATTTATTTTACTGCGATTAATAATTTGCGTCATAGATTTAAAAAATAGTAATAGGTGAAATGTATCCTTTTATATGTTACATACAGCGTGGAATCATGCCACAGTATTTTTAAGTTACTGTATTCGCAATAATTATTACATATGTATACAATAAACAATAAAAATTTTTGTGTTTTTGTAAAAAAATCTCGTTTAATTTGATTCTTATTTGATCGTTATACGTAGGTTGAGTTATGATGTTATATGTATGACAAAGTCATAAAAATACAATGGCATTGTAAAAATTCTTGTTCCTTTTTCAAAAGCAAAAGAGAATCAATGAAAAAAATTGAATGATTTTAGAGAACCAAACTTTCAGAGAAATTTTTTTTACATTATTTAGTTTTTCTTCATATGGTTAAGACTTTTATATTTAGACTTGTAGATATTTCCTAGACGAATTTATTAGTAGCGTATAAGGGCTATTGCCAAATGTTGACCATTTTAGAGTCTAGACAATTTGATTTTCAAAAACCAAAAATTTCCAAACTGTCTAAAATATATTTTTTTTAATTAAGGTTAAAACAAAAGAATATGAAAATATGCAAATAACTTATTTTTAATGGCTATGAATACTATACGTTGCTAAAAGTCATGTGACAGGACATGCGACTTTGATAAAACAAAAAAAAAATTAATCTTAAAAATATATGCAGAACTGATACGACTATTCAAAAATATGGAAAGAATGATTTTTTCACGATTTATTTATTATTATTATATATATTGAAATAATTCTCTAATTTTATAGTACCTATGCTAAATTAATATGAAGCCTTGTCCGATATTTTATAAGAAATATTTTAAGCGACTTCAATCTTTTTTCAACAAAGCAATTGTTATTAACAAATTATTTGTTCCTAATTAATGACATTACTTCGTGCTTTGCAAATTTTGTATTATCGATTACACATTAATATTACTCATTCTGAATAGATTACGTGATATTATTCCATCCGTATCTTAAAATAAATATTTTCTTCACACATTACTTTTAAATAAACAAAGCAAAAAAAATTATCCCGATTCAACTTAAAAAAAACAACTTTAAAATTGATTGAAAATTATAGCCGGAATTATGTTTAAAAAATTTGATTATCACGTTGCCCCACTATGCGTTATTCAAATTTTGAAATGCCATAACTTTCATTTTTCCCAACGTAGAAAGGGTTTTCTATGGTGTTTTGGAAAGCTCTCAATCTCCACTATTAAACAAAAATGGGACCCTTTGGCCCAAAAATCGCCCCTTCTTTGTACAGGAGTTTGGGACATGTGCGTGTACTACTTTATGTACTTTCTTATTTATAATTTTTGAACGAAGTCGTCCAAAATATTGAAACTTGACTAAATTTTGCTCTTTTATAAGCAATTTACTTAAATAACTTTAGAAACAAATTATTATTAAAAGGAAAATTACTAGGGCTTACAGTGGTCAATTTTTTGTCAATAACCCATCAATTGTTTTCATCTTTGTTTTTTTCGTTATATGTATTACGTTATTCAAGTTAATTCAAGAAATACTAAATAAACATAAATAAATTATTTACCTCGAAAATATCTCAGCCTAAAGGCCCCAGGGCCTATTATATAAATTAATTATGTGAAATAATAGGATCTAAAAATAAAAAAACAGAATGAAATTTTTCGTAAAAAAACTAGGCCAGTATTGGCCTAATTATTTCTTGGCATAAAAACAAGAAAGATATTAGACAAAGAGTGATTTTTTAAATATCAAGCAAAAAAATTATAAGAACTGAAAATAAAATTTCAGGAGAAAAAGGGCTTTTTAAAATTTTGGATTATTAGTTGTCAACTGAAGTCTGTATAGTCATAAATGGCAAATCCTTCAATTTGAGACATCTTCGAAGACAATCGTTCTAAAAGAAAAAAATCCAGCATAGTGGTAAAAAAATGAAATTCTCCTCATTTTTCAATCTTTGATAACAAAAAAATATCAGTATGATATAACAAATTTTTGTTTCAATTCACATATAAAGGACAAGACCTTCAATTTGAGACATCTTCGAAGAAAATCGATCTAAAATAAGAGATTCGAGCATAGTGGTAAAAAAATGCAATTCCATCATTTTTCAATCGTTGATAACAAAAGAACATCAGGGTGAAATAGCAAATTTAATTTTTGTATGCACATCTATATGCCAAGATCTTTAATCTGAGCCATCTTTGAATAAAATGGGATAATTTTTAGGGCATGATAAACAGTTATAAGAACTGGAAAATAAAGTTTCAGAAGATAAAGAGCTATTTTTAATTTTTGTTTTATTGACTTAGTTCCTCAGTGCAATCCCGGATAAGGGCTATCAATGTTTAATTAACAACTTTTCTGAGAATTGTTAATAGTCCATATAGTGACAAAAATACCAGGAAACTCACATAATCCCATATTTTGATAAAGGTTCATTCAAATTTTTTCTCTGCCTAGGTCTGTTGTAGCCCATTAAAAAAATGTTTTGATACATAACTATTATAATTATCAAAGATTTTCAGACTTATTTCTTATGTAAATTTAGTTAACTATTTTATTTATATTTCGAAATTTGATTTTTCAAAATACAAAGGTGCAGAAAATTGAAAAGATATTCATTCGAAAAAAATAAGGAAAACCTCAAAAGGGTCAAATTTCATACCGACAATTTTTATGTTGCAGCGTCCAAAAGTGCAAAAAGAGCTGGAATTGTAGAAAAATTAATACAAAATTAATCTCATAAGATAAGTTCTGAAATTTTGAAAAATTCTTCAATTTTAGTAAGGGTACAAAAGTGTAGAAAAATAGTCATTTTTATTTGCAAATGAAATTTTTGTCCATTATTTTATAATAAATTTTGTCTTGCTCATATATATGGAATAAAAATTTAAATGACTGGTAAGTTAAATACGTCTGATGAATAAATTATATTTTACTCTATAGAATTAGAGCCTTTCCTAATTTTATAATGCACATTTTTTTGGCAGTTTTATGCAAATTTACAATCTGAAAATCAAATTTCAAAATTAAAATAAAATAATTTGATAAATTTACAGTACAAACGATAATCTTGATGTCCTGGTTGAAAAACCTGTTTTTATATATAAAATTATAAAGCTTACTTTTGATTTTCACAATTTATTATTTTAATTGTTATGCAACAAATTACTAAATAGTCAATTTTGTTCATTCATGATACTTAGATATATGTACAAAATTTGTATTTTTATCGGGAAAATAGTTCATAATGAATCATTTAATTTATAATGACTAAAATTTATAAAAAAAATCTTATGAAACTGCGAAATATTTTTTAACGCGATGACTAAAAAATCCCAAAAAAATAAAACGTCCAACACTGTAAAATTTCCGAAGAATAAAATTTCCGAATAAAAAAATTCCCGAATTGGAAAATTCCCGAATAGTGAAATTCTCGAATAATAAAATTTCCGAATAATAAAAGTCCCGGATAAAAAAATTCTCAAATAGCTTTTCAATATATACAGAATTGAAAAAATTCCCCAATAATGAAATTCCCGAAAGTTTTTAATATTACCGAATTTCAAAATTCCCGACAGAAAATTGCCAAATTATAAAATATCCAAACTAGAAAATTTCCGAATTTAAACAATTTAATTTTTTATTATTTAGAAAATTAATTAACTTATTAAAATTAGAATTTCATTACAATTAAATTTTTTTATTAATGAAAAAAAAATTAATTGCCTATACCAGGGCATATTATTCGAAAATTTTATTTTTCCGGAATTTATTTTTCGGGATTTTTAAGTCGTCCCTTTCAAACTGTCAAAACTGTCTTTCTTAAATTTAATTCCCTTTTTTTCAATACAGAAAACCAAAGTCAGTTGATATCCATGGCTATGGAAAGAGAAAAGGAAATGAATCTCGAAATTGAATTTTATTGCACATCGTTTTCTACTATGAAAAAGTTGCTTTTTTAGTTTCAAAATTAAATTTTTAAAAAGGCTTTTTGGGAAAAATCCATTTTAATTATTTTTTTACTTCAACTCATGACAAGTTCGTCACTTTTCGAAATTTTGTCAATAAACTTCTGTCTAGAAAAATGTTATTAATCTTTTTTCTGACAATAGACAAAAAAAGTGCCTATGGACAAACTGATTTTCAGAAAATAATTTAGATCCGATTTGAACGTATTTTTTTTCAAAACTTACTTTTGAGCTTTTGAAAAGTGCCGTTTTATATGGAACTTTCAAATTTATTCCAAAATGCCTAGAAATAATAAGCCAACTATCTATAAATATTTTTAAGTAGGGTGCAGATTTTTAAAATTGTATTTAAATTGTTTATAAAGAAATAAGTGGATAAAATTCCTTTATAATTATTATGATTACTTAATAATACTTAATAAGTTTTAACATCACTTCTATATTTCAGACTTCGCCCTCTTTCCCCTATACCCCTCTTTTCAACATATTTCAATAATTCTTCTTTTTTTCCCTGTTTTAAAAAAACTTTCCTTTTTCCCCCTTTTTCTAGTTTTTTTCGCCTAAATGCGAACTGAATTAATAAAACGCAATAAGAAAAGCCAACTATTTTCAGTTAAAAGTTAATTTTTTTGTTTGGAAAGTCTACTATTATATTTTTGCTTTGAAATTCATCTCGTTGGCTTTCACATTTCTGTTATTTGGTTGAAAATGTAATAATTTAAAAATGCGTTTAATTTATTGTTTACATTCATCATTATAACCAAAAATTTAATTATCACATTTCTGGTTAAAAATGTATCTTTTTTAGTTGAAAATTAAAATATTTGGTTGAAAATTCATGCATTTTGTTGAAAATTTGTCATTTTTTGTAGAAAATGAATCTTTCAGGTTAAAAATTAAGCTACTTGGATGAAAGTTTAACTTTTTGGTTGAAAATTCATTTTTGTTGCTTAAGATTGATAATTTTAGTGAAAAATGCATCTCTTCAGATAAAAATATGACTTTTGTTGAAAGTTAGTTTTTTTTTAGAATGGATTTTGTCAACTGAAAATGTAAATATTTCGTTTTTGGTTGGAAATTGATCTTTCCTAGTTGAAAATTGAACTATTTGGTTGAAAATTCATATTTTCGGGTTGAAATTTCAACTGTTTTATAGAAAATTCGTCTTTTGGCTTGAAAAGTCAACAATTTGCTAGGAAATTAAACTATTAACTTTTTCGATGAAAATTCTTCTTTTGTTAAAAATACATTTTTTTAAAGATTCACCTCTTTGCTTGAAAATTTAAGTACTTTTTTTGATTTTCGTTTTTATTTGGATCACAATTAATTTTTTTATCTAAAAATTTGACTAATCCATTTTTGATTACAATAAATCTTTTTGGCCGAGGATTAAACAATTTTCTCAAAAAGTCGAGAATTCAACTATTTAATGAAAAATTCATCATTCATTCTTCAATTCATGTATCAAACAAGAAAATTCATGTGTTTTGTTGAACATTCGTCTTTTGGTAGAAAATTAATCTTTGTATGTTGAAAATTCAACTATTTTATTAAAAATTTAACTATTTTGTTAAAATTTCAATTATTTTGTTGAAAATCCCATTATTTTGTTCAAAGTTCATCCTTTTGGATTAAAATATCATCTTTTTTGAAAGAAAAATCATCTTTCTTCTGTCATCATCATCTGTCTGGTTGTCTTCGAATTTCAACAGTTTTGTTAAAAATACATTTTTTTAAAGATTCACCCCTGTGGTTGAAAATTTGAGTACTTTTTTTAAAATTCGTTTTTATTTGGATCACAATCAATTTTTTTATCTAAAAATTTAACTAATCCATTTTTGATTACAATTCATCTTTTTGGTTAAGGATTAAACAATTTTCTCAAAAATCTTCGTTCATTGAAAATTAACTTTCTTCTTGAAAATTCATCATTCATTCATCAATGCATGTATCAAACAAGAAAATTCATGTCTTTTGTTGAACATTCATCTTTTGGTAGAAAATCAATCTTTGTATGTTGAAAATTCAACTATTTTATTAAAAATTTAACTATTTTTTTTAAAGTTTAATTATTCTGTACAAAATCCCATTATTTTGTTGAAAGTTCATCCTTTTAGATTAAAATATCATCTTTTTGAAAGAAAAATCATCTTTCTTGGTTTAAAGTTAACTTTTTTGTTTAAAATCCAATTAAGTTCTAAAAAATTCATCTTTTCGGCTTGAAAATGTAAATATTTGTTTAAAAGTTCAACTTTTTAGTTGTTAATGCAACTGTTTGTTTGAAAATAAATTTTGCTGTTGAAAATTTGTCTTCATTATTTGAAAATTTTTGTCTTTTGGTAGAAAATCTTTTTGGGGTGAAAATTTAAATATTTTGTTTGAAATGCAATATATTTTGAATTGAAATCTCAGGAATTTAAATAGATACGTTACTTTCGGTAAATCTACATATAATAAAATAATGTATGTGTTAATTTAAATTGTTTAAACAATTATACATTGTTATCTGATGATCAAATATAATAAGTGAGTGTCATCTACTAGTAATTTTTGGTCCATTTAATTATGAAAAACTGTTACTATTCAATCACAAATAACTTAAGCATATAATTGTTTATAAAGTTTGTTTATTGAATAAGAAATTAACTCAAAAATTTCCATAGCGTTTATATAATTTTAATTCTAGTATTTTACTGTGATGGGGAAGTTGGAAGAAGGGGATTTTCTAATCGAAAACTGGTGTCTGCCAAATGTAACGGCTTACGGGAAAACCCCAGGGAAAA
>CAKNYM010020959.1:0-11714 GCA_932195095.1 Andricus curvator | reverse complement strand
TATATTGGATAAATCACTGCAGGATTTCACCAGCAGTAGGTGTCATTTTAGGAAATGACACTCGTTAACGGTGACACTGCGATGAAACTATTGTCAACGGATCTGAGAGCAGCCATAATGAGGACCACTAAGGTATGTAATTATAAATATATAATTGTAAATTATATCTTGAAGCGTCTATAAAAAAAAAGATTGTTTCACTGACACACCATGGAAGGATTATTAGAATTCAAATTGAAAATGTTTTGAAATGTATTAAATAATTTCTTATATTATAATGTATCTTGTGTCATTCTTTTTAGACTTTTATCCGGCATATATACTACATTGTTCGACATATATTACTCAAAATCATATACAGTACCAGCCAGAATTGTCCGTCCACTAAAAAAAATCGTATTAAAAACATGCCTCTCATTTTGCATGGACCTTTCAGCGAAAAATTCAGTTAGAAAGATTTTTGTAACCGTTAGAAAGCTTTTTGAATTTCGCGTCGATTGGGCCCTGCTTAAAGTATTTTCGATAAATAGGGTCCAAGATATCATGTGACAATGTTTGACCTATTTTATATTTTTGACGGAAAACTATCTTTTGTTAGCACATGGGAATCGATAGATGAAACACTGCGGTCACAACTCGACCGACCGCTTTTCATCAGCGAAGTTTTCATTTTTTCCATTAACTTCCCTGGAGCATGCAGAAAGTGGAAGTTGAGAATCAAAAATTGGTCAAAAACCGAAAATAGGTCGGTCTTTATAAAATTTTATCTCAGCCCGAATATATGGAAAATACTTGAAGTATAACTCGATCGACGCGAGATGATAAAGTTTTATCCTGCCTACGGTATGGGTTTTACGAACCACGTACTTCGCATGCGATTATTGTTTTTCATTGTATTTGGTGTAATCATGTAAAATGTCCATTGCCCCTGTAGGCCTAATCCACACACAGAAATTTTGGAAAGAAGGGTTCTAGTCTTTGCCGATTTACTCGATACTGAGAGTGATTTCGTTCACTTTGAATTCAGCGATATCGGATTCTTCGTCGAGAATTGGATCGTTCTCTTCGATGAGATTGAAAACGGAAAACTCTAGAATGATCTTCGCGACTATACCGTGATCTTTCTCTGCGGCGAGACCGAGATCGTTCTCTGCGACGAGACCGAGATCTTTCTCTGTCACGAGATCGACATCGTTCTCTGTGAGGAGAGCGAGATCGTTCTCTGTGACGAGACAGAGATCGTTCCCTCCGACGAAACCGAGATCGTTCTCTTCGTGGAGAATGAAAGCGCATCCTTGGAGGAGACGGAGATGGAGATCTAGGACGAAGATTTCTTTCTCCAATTGGACCCCTGACTTCTGCCAAGCGTCCTTCTTGTTGATGCTGGATTCTTGCTGCGAACTCCTCCAGAAATATGACGTCATCAACTGAGTTGAAAACAATCTGAACTTCGTTCTCCTCAATAAGTTTAGCTGGCTGATTTGCTTCAAGAACATTCAACTGATCGGCCATCAGATGTTGAACATTCGGCTGTTGACCCTCACCTTCTGCAACATTTAAGTGTTCGACCGGCGGTTCTTCGTCATCCAGCTGTAAACCGTAAACTGTTTCAACATTCAGCTGTTGCTCCACGTGCTGTTGACGTTCAGCTGGCTGAACATTCAAACGCTCGGCCATCGGTTCTGGATTAATCAACTGTGGACCGTTAGCTTCAATCACCAGCTGATGGTCTAGCACCTGTTGGTTTCTTTGTTCAGCCGGGCGTTGAACATTAGCTAATTCGCCGGCGTCACCTATCAATCCACGCATATGCTCTTCCACATCGTTTTCGAAGTTTACATTGTCTTCGTCACCTACAACATTCATCTCATTGTTGAACCTGTATCCGCCATGTATATTAGGTTGGTATTCACCTTCAACGTTGTTGATGTTGTTGATGTTGATGCCATCGTCAGCATTGGGAAGAACTTCGTGAGTCGGTCTTGGGAGTTGTTGAAGATTTTGTTGATCTTCTAAATCTCTGTCTTCACCTACAAGACAGAGATCATTCATTATTTATTGAACTATGATTATTCTTCTTGACCTTGTTTTTCCTATATGCCGTTTTTTAAGATTTCTCCTTCTCCTCCTCTTCTCTTCTAATTTTAAATTTTTTTACTTCACTTTTACATAAAATGAAATTGATAATTTTTTTAAGAAGCTATAATAGTTCTGCATTTAAATTTCTTATTTTAAATTAAAACATTCAGATTTCACTCGTGAGATACCTGGAAATGGTCACTGTCACACTTTTATGAAAATTTCTTCAGAAGAATTTTATTGAAGTTAAATGAGGGAAATTAAGTCAGAAAAAAGTATTTACTAATTAATTTTCATCGAAGTGAAACATATCCCATATTATAGCTATTTAACGAATGACATATTACTGCTTCAGGTTAAAAGAAAGAGAGTTGTTAATTTGTCAAATTTTTAACCTGGATTTAGAATTCTCAAATCTCTGTCAAATGGCAGACCGTGAAAAAGATGAGAGAGGGTGTGTCTCCCGACAAGATTTGCTACTACCTCAACGAAATCAATCGGTTCCAGCAATTCGTTTTCCAAATTGTCCCATAATGCATTAATAACTGAGTTCTTAATTGTGTAGCCAATTTTGGACTTCCGGGTGATGTTGTTGACTTGCTCTAAGGCCAAAATATCGGCGTACGCATTTCTTTGCATATGAACCATTTTCTCTACAATAGTTAATTTTTTTTCGTTAAAATCATTAATACGACACACGGTGGGGCAGAAAGGGCATATTATTTCAAAATAGCTTAGAGGACACAATTGGAAAAAATTGACTCTCCGTTTGTCAACGAAAGCACTGATTTTCACTGATTAGCAAATAATATCATAAACCAGAGATAGTAAAAAATAAAACAAATAATATCAAAAGGAAAGGTACGAAATAATTGAGCTTTGTATTGGCGAATGTAGAGGGCATATCTGTATGTGGCTGATAGGCTATAGGCGTTGAGGAGTATTACTGTTAAAGACAACTTTAGGAAAGTGAGATTACTCTTTGTAGCTTGTGTAGTAGCGAATTTCAAGTATAAGACATACGAGTGGAGTTCCCGGAAAACTGATAGTAGGTAAATAGATTGGTTACAAATGATCTTCAGACTTGACATGGTGATCCTCAATGAAAGAAAATCCTTCACATTCAGATGAAGAAATGCTGGTTCAGTCATTGACTTAACCATACCTTCAAGAGGAATTGCGGCTATTACTAGTGCATAGAGTGAAAAAAGACATGCTTGGAAGAAAAAAAGGCATGAAAGTGGATATATTTATAGGAAAAATTTATTATATCAAGCTCTAATTCTGTCTCATAGACACTGTACAATAAGAATAGCCAGCTTATCGTAGTAACGAAATTAACCTGAAAAATTTGTAGAAAATGTGGTGAAGATTACGCTATCCTTCTGCAACGCTGCCTTTCTTTGACGAAGCAACGTTTCATTATACATACATAATATTAATTACGTAACGTAATATTGTATTATTAATTAAGTACATGATATCAATTGTAAACTTGCGCAGAAAGTGTATGGCGGCTCGAAGATGGGATACAAGAAAAAGAGTAGATTTCATCCTGGAGGTAGAGCATAAGATTTGCAATAAAACATAAAGACGATTGCAAAGTTTAGGGAAAACGTAGTGGAAAAATTAAGGCTAAACGGCTGAATAAACAAATAAAAATGAAAAATAAAACTGAACGTTTTTCCATACATAATCTAAAGAGTAGAACGACAAGAAATTTAATTGTAAGAATTAGACAAGAATTTTATATTTGTGAAATTCAGAACTACGGAAGAAAAACTGACCCGTACTTGAGATATTACACTTTTTTTCAAACTGAATAAGTTACAGTTTAAGCTTTCTTTTATAAATAATTTATAAACTTTTATTATCAACTTGTATAAATAAGGCCATTTTTCATTGAACAAATTTTAATTATCGCAAAACTTTGATCAGATCAGATCGCCCACTCTGGTGAGTGGTAAATTCCCCTATTAGGTTATTTCACAATTATCGCGAATACTGGGTAGGCCGAATGCATTGCTATCCTTATGAAAATCATTATTAACGCTTTGTTACAAATAAAATGTGATATTACATCGTTTGTCGCATTTATTCTCGGAAAGAGTAACGATTCTGTTTTTGGTTATGCGCTATTTTAAAGTTGTGATAAAGTAAATTATATTAAAAAACCGACAGATAAGATGTTTGGCATAGGTTATGCAGAACATAACTCCCTTTGTCTGGCTAAAGAAATAATGTTGGTCAAACCCCTTCCCCTTTCCAACTTCTCGTGGGAGGCGGAAAAGCACCTCTTTGTCTAGCCACAGAAATAATGTTGGTCAAACCCCTACCCCTTTCTAAAGTCTCGTTGGGAGACGTAAATAAAATTAAGTATAAAAATATAATAACTGCATTGATTGGTCACAGGAATACTTAACGTTTTCGGCAGGGGCTAGGTATGAAATTTTCATATTTATTATCAAATATCTCGAAAACTCTTACTCATACGAGAAAATGGGATTACACATAAAATGTGTATTTTGACTAGGTCTACAACTTTTGTTGAAATTATTTTAATAAATTTTTAATGGTTCTCGAGACAAACCTTAAAAACCATGATTTTATGGGGTTTTTACCATGAAAATTAAATTTGCGCCAATTTTTAGTATGATTTTCGTAATCAGCGCTTCAAAATACATGAGTATATGGAATTTAAAAAAATCGGAGGTCAGGGCTATTTGAAATTCATCCTTTATTTCTTCTTGAAACAATAAACGCGGTATAGGAAGAAGAAAACTGCATAAGTGATAAAAGGATGCCGCTGTGAACTCGATGTTGTTGAATATTTACTAAACCTATTTATTTTGATACTTCAACCCTAATAGCACGGAACGCTTCTGGAACGTTCCCGGAACGTGTAAAACGTCCGCCGCTTGGGAACGTTCCAAACATAAATTAACGTTATTGTTATTATTATCAATAAATATCGCGTAAACCGTAAGTGATAGGTCAAAATCGATGTCAGTTTATGATACGGATATCATATTATAGTGTAGTATATGCGGTACTCAAAATTCAAAAATAACATCCATTCATACCTATCTCTTACGGTTTACCAGATAATTGTTGTTAAAAATAGCAATAATGGAAGTTTCCTCTCAGGTCCCAGTGAAACGTTCCCAAGGGGCGGACATTTTACACGTTCCGGGAACGTTCCGAAGGTGTCCGCGGAACATTCCCGAAACGTTCCGTGCTGTTAGGGAAGTAATGATGATAATTTTGAAATTCTCTTCAAAAATTATTTATTGAATGATTTACAAACTTTGCCTTGACGTAAATTATAGTAATTGTGTCAATCATTATTATATAAAATTATAGACTTGTTGGACAATTTTGTTGTGTTGTAAGGTATGAGGAAACTATGGAAATGGCGCATCACGTAAAATCGTGTAAATAAGGTGAGTATTGAACACCCTACTCTCGCTTTATAGAACAATAATATCACTCGCATTCCCAGAATCTAAAACGCCCTCAGAAAGCAACGACTAATGTGCATCTAAAAAATTTCTATTGCGAACAATAGTTTATTAATAAGTTCGAACTCTGCTGCAAAGAAATGCTTTCAATTTTAATTAATTTGTACATTGAATCTCTCTGAGTGCACTATTTCGATATCTAAGAATAATAAATCTTTGCGAATAAGGGTCGATGATTTTTAAATGTCTGCAAAGGTTTGTGGATTTTTATATTTTCAATTAGAAATTCATATTTCTCCTTCACAATATTCAAATCATAATTTTCTCTCTACTAACAGCAAACTTTTTTATTTTTATTTTCATGAAAGAAATGTACATTGTTTAGAAGTGCATTACTCGTTGTTTTTTGAGGGCGTTTTAGATTCAGGGAATGCAAGTCATATTATTGTTCTATAAAGCGAGAATAGGCTTTTTTCAATACTTAACTTATTTATACGATTGTACGTAATTTGCCATTTCCATATTTTCCTTGCACGTTACAACACAACAAATATGTATAAAGATAAGTCTTTATATAATTTCATATCACATAATTATTATTTTATGTTACAAAATTATTATAATTTACGTCAAGACAAGATTTGTAAATAATTCAATAAATAATTTTAAGGAAAATTTCAAAATTATTATCAACTCTTGAAGTATCAAAATAAATAGTTTTAGTAAATATTTAACAAGAGCTAGTTCACAGCAACATCCTTTTATCCTATAAACACTTTTCCTCTTCCGAGTCTACGCTTATTATTTCAAAACGAAATTAATTTGTTATTTCAATGACAGTGATATTATTGTATTCGTCAATCATTCGGAATCTTTAATAAACAAAACAAAACAAAATAGAAAATCACAAATAGTATTTTTTATTTAAATTATTATTCCAACCAAGATGGTGGCAGCAGGATGCAAATGCATCCACTGAAGGTGCAGGGGTGGGATTCGGATGCCCTCTAATCTAGTTGATCGGATCTCTCTTTATATCGCGTGAAATTAGACGGAGATGTTGAATCGTTTTGAAAACGATCGACTGAAATTATCTCTTTCTATCTTATGTGTCACAAAGAGAGAGGTGACTATCGATAATGGGGAAGTCAGGAGTTCTTGATTACCGAATATTGCCCCTCTCGTTCTGACACATCAGATAGAAAGAGATAGTTGCAGTCGATCGTTTCCAAAACGATCAAACATCTCCGTCTAATTTCATGCGATAGAAAGAGAGATTCGATCCGCCATTTTTTATATCTTTTTAGGGCAGTAGCGTCAGAACGCGGATATCTCTGGCATGCGCAGTAGTCATTCCTATGCATTTTTAGGTTATGTAAAGCCATGTGTCAATCTAAAAATACATATGAATCACTATTGCGCATGTCAAAGATACCCGCGTTCTGACACAACTGTTTTTGGGTCAAATAAGGCGGGAGATTCAAATTTAGTATGGAAGAGAACTTAAAAATAGTAATAAAAGTTATGTAAAATTAAGTTTCTTGATGATGAGTGAATGGGCAAATACCGTATACTTAAAAACTTGTAATAAAAAGTAAATACATCGTTAAAAATAATAGAATAGTATGAAAAAAAGGAAAGTTGATGGGATTTAAAATAATTGGAATACACATTTTGTA
The DNA here is from genome assembly GCA_932195095.1 of Andricus curvator. NCBI lineage: Eukaryota > Metazoa > Arthropoda > Insecta > Hymenoptera > Cynipidae > Andricus > Andricus curvator. The sequence continues at coordinate 4,495 of CAKNYM010020959.1, read as the reverse complement.
AACACGTGGTTTACAACATTTATTTTTTTCTGTTGAAAGGTAAAAAAAATTGGAATTTTTTACAAGTGAACAATATAATAATTGTAACATCCTGAAAAGCTGTATATATTTGAATTGTGAAACACTTATTGGAACCTTCAAAGGCCATTAATCATCTTTATAATTTCACACCACTTTTTTTGTCTGAATACCTTACTGAAAAAAAGTCAGGAATCGTCAGAAAAAAAGTCAGGAAGTCTGACTATTTATGTCCACTTTTGTTACGTTTCTCGACAGAAATCGTCAGGAAAAGTAAGAATTCATGACAAATATACAGAAATCGTTATTTATATTATTTGTTTATATTTATTAATACATATTCTCTTCTTACTTATATTTAATTATTAATATTTATATATTAAATGACTCTGAAGGTGAATAAGGAAATTTGGCCCGTTTTGACTGTATATGTAACATTGAAAAAAAATTTTGTTTTCAATTCTTTATCCTTTTGGGTTGGCCTACCTGCGGTCCTAGCCGATAAGCTACCTGATAGGATGTGAATTAGCATATCTTCATAAATATTCAGAATCGTCAGGAATGGTCAGGATGTTCAGGAATCGTCAGAACTTCTGACCATTTGTGACGATTCCTGACTTTTTTTTTAGTAAGGGAAAAATTATTTTTCACAAATTTGTATAATTTTTTAGCCTTTGAAGGCTCCAATAAGTGTTTCACAATTCTAATGTATAGATATTCAGGATGTAACAATTATTATATTGTTCACTTGTAAAAACTTCAATGTTTTCTTGTACCTGTCAACAGAAAAAAAATATATTCTAAGCCACGTGCTTGTGTTTACTTTTTATTGAATTTTATTAAGTTTCCACTCTTAGTCCATTGACTCATTAACAATAAACTTAATTTTATGTGACTTATTACTATTTTAAAGTTCTCTTCCGTACTGCACTTGCATCTCCGGCCATATTTGGCCCAAAAAAGCCATAAAAAATGGCGGCCCTGGCACCTTCAAGTAGGCACAGACCGTTTCACTGAATCCTGTATCCAATGTATGGCTGGCGCCACGGTGGTGACTAACGGCAATTTTTCAAATCGACAAATCGGTTGTTTCACTGTGCAATCAGATGTGAAAAAGTGTGAAAATAGATTAATTTTCTATAAAAAAAGATGCATTTTAAACAGAAAAAAGTATTAGTTGATATTTAAAGGAAAAAAGTTTCTAAACTTACATCCAAAACTATCAAATTCATCGAAGAAAGACGAATTTTCAAGCGAGTAGTAAAATTCTCAACAACAGAAAAATGAATTCTCTAGTGAAAGAGATGATATTTTGAACCAAAAAGATAAACTGTTAACAGAATAGTTGAATTTTCAATCCAAAAAGGCGAATTTTCTACTTAAAAGTTGCATTTTCAACCCAAAAATATAAATTTTCGGAAAAAAGTTAATTTTTAAATATTTGAATTTTAAATTTTCAAAATGAACTTTCTACAAGGGAGATTCAAACGATTGTTAACACACCCAATGACGCGACACAGAGACCCACTTCTTTTGGGGGCCATTTTCAGTAATAATTATGATTTTTTTGACAAATCGTGGCACTCGCGTATAGTAAGTAACGTTAAAGACGCTTCTCGGCTCATTAAAGAAGTTCTCGAGTTTCGTCACTGCGAACGCTGCCTGCAATTACTTGCATGGCTCCGCCTACCTGCACATAGTCAATATCAGTGGATGCGGCTGTTACTGACAGTGTATGTTTACAGTGCGATCGAGCTTCTCGAAATGGGTATGAAAACCAATTCTAATTAAAATAAATAATTATTATAAAATGTACAAAAATGTATATAAACTGTATAAATTACGATTTCAGGCAAGAAAGAAGATTACAACACATATAATTTCTGAATAACAGTTTATTCTCATTGAATTTCGAAGACTAACTTATATTTCAAAACAAAATATTGATACGTACAATTTATGTACATTCTTGTGCATTTTATAATAATTATTTATTTTGATTACGATAATTGTTTTTTGTACCCATTTTGAATTGCGCGCCAACTGAGGCCTACCAGTGACCGGCCCTAACGCAAACACGGTAGCTCAGAGAGACAGCATTGGCATCACTGACCCAAGTAGCGAAACCATTAGGTATTTTCACTAATTATATTATCATTTTATCATTTCATTAAATAGTTCATACAAAATAAAAACGATTTTTCATATACATTTATATGGAAAAAATTAGTTTTTACGTGGATATTAGCAAAATAGGGCAAAAATGGACCGAATCCCATTGTGACGGCATGCGTATTGCCGTCGATAAAATAATTTTTATTTTATAGCCAATTCGATAGAGAAGAAATCTTTGTTACCATTACTAGCATAGAAAAGATTCAGAAAGAGGAATCATTAATTTACTTTAACAATTTCTATATTTAATAATTTTAGTACCATGAAAAAGAAGCTTTAATATATTTTGAAATAATTATATGAATTCTCCAATATACTCTCTCTTTCTCTTCATTCGAAAAAGAATAATCCTGATTCAATTTACGAAAAGGCATACATTTTTATATGTAAAAAGTAATTATAATTGTACACTAATATCTACGAAACTATAGACTAATTGCGTTTCAGAATATTTATGTTTAAGTATCGTATCCTATTTCCTCTGGGATATACATTCGTCAAAAATACTGCGCAGTTCGGTACCCAAGATGGATCATTTAGAGGTCAGGAACATGAGACCTTGAACTATTTTTAGCACCATTAATGGGCCACGGCGCCAGCCAGACGCCATAAAAAACAATCTTTGGACTTTCAACAGGAAACTGTCACTCAAAGTGATTGACGTGCATCCTGTCAAAAAGTCGAACTTTGTTCCCAAGTCCTTGAACTGTCACTCACTTAAATTGCCTAAAACTTGTAGGAGGAGTAAAATGACCTCATTTATGATTGGTTATTTCGCTCTAAAATTGAGTGGCGTCAGCATTACCATTGGCTAAACTCTAAAAGTAGGGATAAACCCCGCCCAAAATGAGCTTTTAAGTATAGATGCAGAGCACGGAAACGTCAGAATTTTTTTATTTCGCGGCGCTTCTTTAACTTCGAACTCCGCGAAGCATCGCGGCAACTTCTAATATAATATAGCATCTCATTTTTAAGAAACTATAATATTTAATAGATTTATATTATTAATAATTCTTTTGTTTTAAATAAATATTGTGTGTGCCATTTCAAGGGATTATTGTGCTTAGTGGATAATTATGATAGTTAAAGTGAATAAATAAACAATTGTTCTCAAACTCAGTGTGTTCTCTTTACTCCCGTTTAAATACGTTTGCCAGTTTCGCGGTAGTCGGGTTTTAAATCGACGCAAGCCAGCCCAGTAAAAAAAAACTAATTCGGGAGGATTGCGGTGAATTAACATGTTTAAATTCGCTCGAATTGTGCTTTCTGATTCGTTGAAACGAATTGGGCCAGAGCGAATTGAATGCGTGTCAATTCGCCTTAATTTGTGGTCGAGGTCATTTTGAAAAAAAAATAATAAAAATTGCATGCCTTGAGACTTGAACCAGCGATCTCAAGTTTATAAAGTCCAGAGGGCGACCACTGAGCTACGGGACTCATTTATATTTATTTATAACGAATCCTTTATGCCGAGCTTGTTGGTTACAGCTTACGAATTCGATTGAATAGGCCAGTCTTTAACTGTATTCGCGCTGGCGAATTCTGGCGAATTGGGGCATGACTTAAAATCTCGCGAATTAAAATGAATTGGCGAACATTGAAAATAATTCGTGCTGACGCATTCAAATGAATTAGATCCCCTAAAAATTTGCCGCTGAATTCGGGCGAATAGGATATTTGAATACTTTATGACTTTTCACGAATTAACACGAATTCACCACCATCTCCAATTCGAGATTGTCACAAAGCAAGATTCACGGGGGATCCTGGCGAATTCTTCTCAATTCGTGCCAATTAGTTTCTTTTTACTGGGAGCTGACGAACAGAAGGATACCAGCCAATCATCGCTGGGTTGAAAATCATTTCTGCCAGATCCAACAAGCAGGACGTAACACCCATGCATTTGGTCCATTGTTTTCCCCTTAGAACTCAACGAAGTGAAGTTAGCTGGTCGTTGAAGTTAAAATACCTAATAGTTTGTTGGACCATGGTGGCTGTTTTTTATAGATGGTTATGACCGGTTATGACTACCATAGTAATATTGATTACGTTCTGTAGAACCTGTCTATGGACAGTATTAATTTAAAGTGTGGTAGACTACGTTTTAAAGGAGATTCCACAATAGGATTGAGAAACCGACATAGCATTGACTTGACGTAGACTTGACATAGCAGTAGAGTCGACGCGATGCGCGCGCATGCATTGCCAACTGCTTATTTTTATGTGTCGTTCACGTTCCGCTGTTCTGGAGAATCAAGATTAAAATGGCCGACTCAAGGTGCCGTTCCATGTGGGAAACTCA